>WSTH01000741.1:0-18911 GCA_019616345.1 Ceratobasidium sp. 395
TTTTGGACCGGTGAAAGCCAACTTGCCGATCTTCCATCCTTCTGCGAGCAAATCTTGCCATTAGGGCAGCAGCGGATTTTTTTATTAATGCTGACGCAGTAAGAGCTGTGCAACGCATCTCAAATGTTAGTACCAAGAGATACTACGAACGAATCCGTTTACCCCTTCTTGCAGTAACTTCCTCCTCGGCAACATTGGGCGTCCTTGGGGATACATGTCTAATATTAATTGTCAGGCTTCAATGTATCCCCGTTATAGCCACTGAAGACTTACTTTGCCGTCACACCCATTCTTGTTGTTGGAGCAGCACCCACCACCGTAGCACCAGTTTCCTGGGTCGCAGCATTTGTGCTTTCCGCAACACCGACCACCAAGTCGGCAGCACCAACCATGGTCATTGGGGCAAGATCCGTACCCATTTTGGCATACAAGATCCTCGGCATTGAGGTTGCTGAGCCCGGATCCGCCTGTCGCGGTTAGCTGGTGGCTCTCGCCAGGATGGGGAGCGATGTCTAGGCCGGTGTTGCGCTCGACCAGGTCACCAGCAGTGATAGGCTCTGCAGAAGTAAGTTGGGGTAGGGAGAGAATGGTGAGAAGGGGGAAGGTAAGAAAGTTGATAGAGCGCATTGTAAGAGAGATGTCGGAACGTATGCAGAGTGCTGGAGACAGAACTATTCGAGTGGCAACCCTTTTAACCTGAATCTCGGGGCTATTTACCAAACTCGACCTAAACAATGAAAAGCACTCAAGATTTCGGCGCTTTAGTCAACTCGTGGGCGAACATTAATAATTCACGCGAATGTACCTCGAAGCAGAACGATCGTCCACATTGCATTGCACCCGGCCGCTAAGCAAGAAGGTCGACAAAAGAGTATCTTGAGCGCATATATAAGCACCCCAAGCTTCCTAAATCAAGCGAAATCCAGAGCTAAAGTATCTTATTTAGCTGGTGGTACTGAAGCGCTCAATTGGTCAGTCAGTGCATGGCTGTGATCTGGTTCGCAAGCTTTTGGCGCTCGGGTGAGGAAGCAGAACGGAATCTGAGTCGCCCTTGGAGCACCATAACTACATCTTCATTGATCAGCTTGTGCAGTGGTTTGACGGCAGTGTCCATAAGGCAGGTCTGCTAGACTGTATTTGTCACTCTACGAGCAGCTCACGAGGTTCACGGAGATGGGATACAGTGATACCAGGGGCTCTAGACTGCTAATACAGATGTAGGAGAGAAACTTCTGTGTCGCTAGTCATGCGAACCAACGTTAACTGGCAGAGGGGCAGCCCTCGCAGTCTGGAGCCAAGGTACTCGAGCTGAGGTCGAATGTTGGCACATGACTGACGGAAAAGACACAACCAATGCTTCTATCTCGGTCAAGCGCCCTTCTGTCTCTTATAGAGGCAGTGCATCAGGATACTTGTATTGCATGAAATGCGAGCTGGGTTCTGTTCTGATTCTCTAAGCTTCCATTCGAATCGTTATCTCGAGGTATAGTGTTCTTTGATGGCACGTGACAGGTACACCGAGGTATATGCGGCCTCTCAATTTAGCCAAATGCGAACCTCGGCCCATAAAAAGATGAAAACACAGCTGGGAGCAGTCACATTCCGAGATATTATATGTCTATATCATAGTCGAGAGTCTACGGTACAAGTTTTAATATGGTAGTTCACCAAAACAGTGTTCATCTAACAACCGGGACTGATATTTGCAGCAGCCAAAACTTAGCATAAAATGTAGCTAGAGTCATACAAGAGGCTAAGGGCCATTGAGTGACGGCTCGCTTAGAGCGGTTGACTAGTTGGATGTGCTTGCCTTTTCGGCCTAAACGGATTCAGTGTCGGAGCCTCGTGAGGGTAGAGCACTCGGCTTACTGATTTGCCTTCTTTACACAGACAAACCTTGCCCTTTCTACAGCAAGAAATCTCCTGACTTCAGGATTAGTCATGTCTCCCTCGTCATGTGGTCATAAAGTATGCAGTTCACGAAGCATAGGATGCCACAGACAGAAACGAAAGTTGAATATGGCGGATTCGAACCATTATACGAAAGAAAAACGATTTATAACATGGCATCATTGAGGAAAAACCTCGTCAACAAGCTTAATGCACGAACAGAACAAATTGAGGTACGAGAGCGAATTCAATACTTGAGTACCAAATTCCCCAGCTCACGCGCAGACCTTCTTATTCGGGCAGCAGCGAATCGTTTTATACTTCTTGCTGTTGTAGCAGTAGTACCTACAGAGCTAGGGTTAGCAGGGCATGTGTTAAAAATAGACAACAAGCACTGACCCTTTCTGGCAGCAACGCCCGCCCTTGCAGCAGTTCCAGTCTTTCTTGCAGCACCCCTGTCAGTGGGCGGACAGGTCAGCTCGCCCATTATCACACATAAACTGTCATGATCGCACCTTGCCGTGTTAATGTCTACATCGCCCACTGCTCGTCTGCTTTACGAAAGCCAAGTAAGATGGTAATATATTGATATGGATAACCGATGTAGATACATCGGTTTATATACATCGTGCGTGTGGGAATCGAAGTTGTGTAGCTACGAGGTACACAATAGAGAAGATAACACGAAGTAGAACGTAGAACATAGAAGATAAAAGACAATAGATCGAAGGAACTCACGTAAGACAAAAGCGAGTTCAACATGCCGTCGCAACCATTGTAGCTATTGGGGCAGCAACGGCTTCCGTAGCACCAATTGCCTGCCTTGCAGCACCTTTTCCCAGTACAACGCCGACCACCGAGAGGGCAGCACGTTTTGTGGTCATTGCTGCATAAACCTGTACCTGACGGGCAGGCGCGCTTATCGATGGATCGTTCGAATAGGTCAAAGCTTGTGTCCTCGTATTGCTCGAAGCTCCTTGAGATAGAATCTATGGAATCTGCGTCCGGGGTGCCACGAACGGCAAGGTCGGCGTCCGGAACCAAGTCAGCCAAGGCAAAAGAGAAGATTGCGAAGAATGAGAGCCAAAGGCTTATGGAGGTAAAACAGCGCATTTTGAACAAGCCCGTTGGCGTTTCTGGTGAAGGTGGTGAGCGGCTGCCCCCCCATCTACGGTGAATAAATGGGTTCAGTACCCCACACTAGGTGTGCGCTGAAGTATTTCCAAAACCGACGAATACATGAGCGCATCAAAAATATGTATGATCACGGTGCTCTTTGATTATTGCGAGCCCGGTGACCGAGCGTGGCACGGGTATAACTACCGGAAGAGTGGGTATATGCGCCTAATTTTTACTTGATATAGCCAAACCCCTGACTTGCGGGAAGTTCGAAGCAGGGAAGTTCGTCAAGGCTATACAGTCACATGTACCCTACTACATACTGTGCGGGGTTCTCTATATTCCCCCCTTGATTCATTGGCTGTAGGAAGCACGAGCAAGGCAACGGTCGAGAAGGAATGGATGATTGTTTGGTTTCATCAATTGGAGAAACTTCCGTTCGGACATTCCCATCATATAAAAACATTTCACCTTGTTCATGTGATTCAAGGCACCGTAACTGGACGATTTGCAGGGCTTCAAGACACCTCATGAGTCCTCTAGGGAGGGGTGATAGTGAAGCCAACAACTGCAAGCGTTTCCGTATAAAACAACTATATGAGGTTTAGGACAACGTTTTCTAATCGCTAATGGTCGAGATTTAACCTGTCATCTTTCATAGTCTCAAATATGTAGCACCTGATCAATAACAACTGCTGAGGAGTTTGCGAGAGCACTCTCCGTCAGCGGAACCATACCCGGTTTGATTATGTCTCGATAAGGAAGCAAAATGCACAGCCACTGGCCTGTTCACGTGATCGATCCAAAGAGTTGCTCTTGATTCGCTCAACCATGGCGTCTCTACTCCGGAACAGATTGGGCTCTCACTTTGCTCGGACTGTGAACCGTGCCCCAAGATGTGTGGCGCCAGCTGTGACGCGAACGATGGCCTCGACTGCAACTCCCCCCGGCACGAAACATGGACTTGAATATCACACGGTTGAGGATTTGCATAATATGGATGTCAGGTCAGTGCTGGCGGATACAGGAACAAGAAAGGATGCTACAATGAGGCATTTTACTGGTGAGGGTGACTGTATCCGCTGACCGCTAAGTTTGTTAACTGTGTTATGGTGTTAAATAGTTAATTTTGGGTGAGTACCCCGATCGACGGACGAATGTGATGATAGAAGAGAAGTAATCGGGTATTGTTTCAAGGCCGCAACACCCTGCTGCACACGGTGTACTTCGCCTAATCCTTGAGCTTAACGGCGAAGAGATTCTGCGTGCCGATCCTGTACGTCTATGACGATCTTTGCCCTGATCATCGTGACTTACTTTTATCGATTGACCGTTGTTAGCATATCGGCCTACTGCATCGCGGAACAGAGAAGCTCATAGAGTACAAAACGTATACTCAAGCTCTACCGTATTTTGATCGCCTAGACTACGTGTCTATGAGTATGTTGGCCTATAACCCGTGGTTGAACCCTTGAGTTAACTCGTGATGATACAGTGACCAACGAACAATGCTACTCTCTCGCGGTTGAAAAACTTCTCAATATCGAGGTTCCCGATCGCGCACAATGGATTCGTACAATGTTTGGAGAAATTACTCGCATTTTGAACCGTGGGCCTGTTGTTTATACTCACATTGTCATCCTCAACTCACATTATTCTCTAGATTTAATGGCTGTCCTTACTCACGCCATGGACGTTGGCGCACTTACGCCCTTCCTTTGGGGTTTCGAAGAGCGCGAAAAGCTTATGGAGTTTTACGAACGTGTCTCGGGTGCGCGCTTACATGCGGCCTACGTTCGTCCTGGTGGTGTCGCATTCGATCTCCCGCACGGTCTCCTTGAAGACATTTATAAATGGGCAACGCAATTCTCCTCTCGTGTCGACGAGATCGAAGAAGTTGTGACTGGAAACCGAATCTGGAAAGCACGTACAATCGGGATCGGCAAGGTTACGGCGCAGGAGGCCCTGGATTATAGTTTCTCGGGCGTAATGTTGCGGGGGTCAGGTGTACCTTGGGATCTGAGAAAGGTTGCACCGTATGAGAAATATGCTGAAGTGGAGTTTGATGTGCCAGTTGGGCATAATGGGGATTGCTATGATCGGTATTTGTGCCGAGTACAGGAGTTCCGAGAGTCACTAAGGATCATTCACCAGGTGAATTGACTTAACGGACTTATGGAGCCTCGTACTGACTATCTCGCAGTGCCTAAACAAAATGCCGACGGGTGTGATCAAGGTCGACGACTACAAGCTTGTCCCCCCTCCGCGTGCATCCATGAAGGAGAGCATGGAATCTCTCATCCACCACTTCAAGGTCCGCCTGTTCTCTATGGTGCCCAGACCGTTCGTAGACTCATTACGCAACAGCTGTTCAGCGAGGGTTACTCTGTCCCTCCTGGCGAGACATACTCAGCCATCGAAGCGCCTAAGGGTGAAATGGGTGTCTATCTCGTCTCGTAAGTGTCCCCTATTTTCCACCTTTACGCCGTTCAACCTACTCATCCCGAACAGGGACGGTTCTAATCGCCCGTACCGGTGCAAGATTCGTGCGCCGGGATTCGCCCATCTCGCCGGCGCAGACTTCATGATGCGCCATCATTTCTTGCCTGACGCAGTCGCTGTGATTGGTACCATGGATCTTGTTTTTGGGTGGGTTCACTATCTCCTACTTGGAACAGAAACTAACAAATAGCTTAGAGAGGTAGATCGGTAGCCGCTAAAAATTACATAATTTTGAAAACACTAGTGTTCCGTTGTTTGTTTGATGTACTTTTTACCAATTTGAGCTTGATTCGAGCCCCAAATTGCCCTTCTCCGGTTATATTTCGGGCACGGCTAGTCCCCGATTCATTCCGCAACCACGGATTTATTAGGCGCCAGTGGATACACAGCCTGATCAAGCGTTGACAACGCGTCGATCTTTGGAGGATGCGGCTCAATTTTTTCGTTTCATTGCTGATCTTTTGGCCAGCTGCGTACGCGGCAGACAAGTCACCATGTACGGGTGAAGATGATGCTGGATACTATGATTTGTCTCCTTTGAGGTCCAAGTGAGTAGGTCTTGGTCCAATCAATTTATCAAAGCCCGCAAACTAATTTCCCATCGTTCATTTTACGTATAAAGTAAAGATTATACTTTTACGTCCGAAAGTGGTCGCAAGTTCTCGCTCAACATATGTCAAGGGGTGAAATCGGAGTTGTGGAATCCGCAGCACGTGGATAAACAAGATCAGGTCGGCGGGTTTGTGAGAGCTGCTCATGGGGATTTTTCGATTGGGTGAGTTGTAAAGGTAACATAAAGGCCTATAAAATTGACCAACGTTCGGGAACAAGGGCATACAATACAACTGTACAAATTAAACAAAAACATCCTCTCTTGATATACGAGAATGGATCTACGTGCCCGAGTGCTACCAGTTTGAAAGCGAGCACCGTGATTCGGTACGTTCGAATTCAAGTGTAAATGGGAGTCGAAATGACTATAGATGCGCCTTTTTGCTAAGGTTCATTTGTGACCAAGCGGTGTTTGCGACTGGGTCTCCAGTGCTTGTAGCCCAGCTCCCTCCTGAAGATGACAAGGCTTGCGCGTTCTTTTTCGAATGGCGAACGCACGTAAGCTCCTTCAGTAATTAGTTGAATCTATTAACAGAATGAG
This sequence comes from Ceratobasidium sp. 395, assembly GCA_019616345.1. Taxonomy (NCBI): domain Eukaryota; kingdom Fungi; phylum Basidiomycota; class Agaricomycetes; order Cantharellales; family Ceratobasidiaceae; genus Ceratobasidium; species Ceratobasidium sp. 395. The sequence goes on from WSTH01000741.1 coordinate 6,665, forward strand.
TCGCAGGTCGCATGTCCAACTGCAAAGAGTGTTGGTGCTGGAGGATTGGTTGCCGTATTTGGTGCAATGTGAGTAACCCTCGCTACATCACTAGGGCAGCTCATCAATGACTTTACTTCGAGTAGACTACTTGCCGCCATCCTAACATATCTTGTCGGCGCTACGCTTTATAACCGTTTCGTTCTCGGTTACCGTGGCCTGGATCAACTTCCTACCGTCTCTCCACTCTCAGCCACAGCATTCACAGACTGCGCATATTTCATTAAAGATAACTTTGGGCGAAGAAACGATGGCTGGGTAAACTCCACGTCCAACAGCGGCGGAGGAGTTTTTGGCGGTTCGGGCCGAGGAGGGTTTGCGCGTGGCAACGGGTTCGGTCCGACCGGTGGGTTCGGAAGCGATGCCGGGTTCGCACGGCAACAGCCTCCTCCAAGAAGAGACGGGTTCCAGGCGCTGTCCCAAGACGAGACCGAGCGTGCACCTATGCTTGATCCACGCTTTTCAATCGACGACGAGGAGTACGAAAGGAGGACGTCCGCGCCTGAACCGCCTCAGGTACCAAGCAAGCCAACCTCGCCCATACCAAATCAAGTAACCCCGACTTTGGCACGGGGTGTGGATGTGGATGTGGCTCAGCCCACGGCAAACAGTGCTTCGCCTACAAAAGATACTCTCATTTGACGTTACTCCTACAGATGTCAACAAGGCCTCAATGCAATTGTTGTTGATTGCCCCCAGACACCGATTAGCCTCATCCGGCTTTCCTAATTTGTTGAAGAGTGTATGAAACAAAACTGGATCTTTCACTGCCTCCCGTGCCTTACTTATAAACTTCCGCTTTGGGCGTTGCGGATAACGTCAGTTTTAACGGGTAGGAGCAAGAGTGATGTTGACGAGTACCACTTTTGAATGCCGTTGATGACTTCACGACACAAGCACAGCAACTCCGGGCACTAGGCGGACCAGCCCACACACTAATTTGATAGCGATTTGCGCAAATTGCAACCAGCTCTGGACTAAAAGGACAACGTCGATTTTCGCCTACCGCCAACTATTGACCGGGCGCTGATCCTACCTACAATGCGTTCTAACACCTTACTCAGTGCACTCTTTCTCATATCGTTCTCACTTGTTTCTCTTGGTGCCGCACAGATGAAACCGACAGAGATATTGGTACCTCGGGATCCTGACGAGGCCATTCCACTTTACGACGAAGGCTCGAGGCATACCATTGAAATGGGTCGTGTACACAACCAAACAATCAACAACAAACCGGTTTGTCCGTGGGGAGCTGGGCTGTGTCCCAATGATACTGGGACATGTTGTCCGATTGGAGGCCGTTGTTGTAAAAATCGAAAATGTTGCAAGGCTGGATATTGGTGTTACAGTTCGTTCTGTTGCCCTTTGACTAGTAATGGGTGTGATAACAAGGCACGTTACATGTTGTTTGCCTCAGGTCCAGCTATTCAACAGTATACAAATGGGGTGCTGCCCACAGGGGTGGGGATGCTGCAAAGGTGGAGGGTGTTGTAAGCCTGGGTAAGCTAGATAGGTAACGACTCAGTGGCGCATATATCCACGAAGACCCTTCTTCCCTTAGTTATTATTGTATGCGTAATGCTTGGGGTGAAGTTCGATGTTGTAGGAATGGAAAAAGCTGCTCCTTTCGCGACGTTGAGTCGGTAAGTCAGTTCTCAATGACAATACGCTTGCAAACTCAAGTCAATATCCGGAGGCTGAAAACGATGCTGGAGTTGGCGTGTAAAAGCCCCATTATCTATAATAAGGGCACGTTCTAATCATTGATGCCCCGTAGCTTCGCTCTATCTTGCTTCTATTTACCTTATGTCTCCGCTTCATGAGGAAGCTTACGATGTTTATGTATTCTTATGTTGCTCTTGATTGTACTGTCAATTGGTTATCACTAATGAAGGTCGTTTCGATTGGGAAAAAGCTTTTCTACTTGGCCCATGTCGCACCTGGGATACGTGGGGTAGTCACACGATATATACATATCAGGTACCAGGCACAGTGGAAATAGTAGATGAAGACAAGGGGCGACTTTACTTTTTCTGTGCTCTTGCGAAACCAGCATATTGAAGGTAAGTGTATACTAAATCCTGCAATGCCGGGTGAAGTTCGGGTTACTCTGTTGCTCCTATCAATTTAATAACGGTCATGACGAGCCCGTGCCTAGACACCTAGCCAGGCGAGTATTTATTTCAACGCCTTTCCTGTATCGCCTGTCTAGTTCGAGTTGCATTGAAGTGCCAAGGCTGGCGAAGATACCGCCTCCTCGATTTCTACCGAGTAGCAAGCATAACCAAAACAACACCACACGAAGTTGTGCACCGGTTCCGCCAACCACCTGACTCCTATATATTACTACTTCAGCTATCTCAGGCACGTTCTACTTAAACAAGATAGGGGCTTCGCTGATGATAGCGATAGACTGAGTAGGCTGTGGTCAGTCAATCACAGAGCTGGCGGCTCCGATCTCAGGTGACCGTTTTGTACTACCAACAAGTGAATTTCAGTCACTGACCGGTGAGAGGGCGCCAGATGCCAGTGTGAATAATGCCCATTGAGTACCGGAGCCCCCTGATAAAAGGACTAGCGAGTTGCTACTCCGTATCAACTCACAAACCCCAACCCGCATCCAACCCGATTCTCAATGCGCTCTAACACCTTCTTCGCCTTCCTTCTTGTTCTACTATCGGTCTTCTTGTCTGTGGTTGCAGATGTCGCGCCTCCGCCTAGCGAAGACCTGATCGCTCGTGACTCTGAGCTCCTTGCCCCACTGTCTGATGGCGGAGGAGGTTTGCAGTCCGTGGCTGGCGGTGGACCTAGTGGCAGTAGCGAAAATAGGGGCCAATGCTCCTCAGGCTGGGGTTGGTGCACGAACACGGGAGTATGCTGCCAGCTTGGCGGTCGCTGCTGCCCGAATAAAACATGCTGCAAACCTGGGTTTTGGTGCTATACGTCTACGTGGTGTTGTGCAAATAACAACTTTGGATGCGACGGGATAGTACGTCAATTGTTTTTTGCCCTCGGGGACGTATCATGACTAACAAATCCCGTTGGTTGTGGTGTATCACAGGGATGCTGCCCGTTCGGGTGGCAATGCTGCAAAGGAGGAAAATGCTGTAAACCTGGGTTAGCTATTCTTATGATTTTTCTTGGTTTGTCAAACCAACAATCTCTTCGCAGCTGGCAATGTTACAAGAACCTTATCACCGGAGGGAAAGGGTGCTGTAAAGGTTGGGGATGCCCTTGGTTCAAGGGAGGTTCATCGGTAAGTCGGGCTAAAAGACCGAAGTGTATGTGGCTTGATTATTGGTTTGTAGAGCAAGTCCGACCTTGTTCCGAATAATTCGAAGAACACAAGCAAAGGCGCTGGTAACTCGGCCGCTTAGCTAGTAAATCAGGTTGGACTCTGCATGCAAGGACGCTCAGCGTAACTTCAGAGTCACGGCCGCCAAGTTTCTCTCGATCCTCATTGTTCCAGCTTGTTCTGTGTAACCTGTATCTGCGCGTTGTACTGTGCTTGTGCCGCCAGAGTTTTTGATAATTACAAAAGCAGTAGTCCTGATGCCAATGAATGAGATTCTCAGACCACCATGTCTACATTCATTACCAGAAAGTCTGGCGTATCTAAGCGCGATCGCAATTTCAGGGCCTGTGCATGATAAACCGGTATGAATTCAATACACCAAAGGTGTTGCTCAATTCTACTATGTTCTATTACACAGCTATATTAGGCTAATATTATCTCAGTCTAACCCGCATCCGCGAGTAATAGGTGCTTGTATGCGGTTCGTATCATGTACTGATCACAATTTCGATCCGGGCTACCAGTCAAATGGTATGGGAACTAACCAAAGGGAGATTTTTTTGCCTAAATATGTGCAGTTGTTGAAGCTACATGCACGCTAATCACCATACATAACTTGGAGGAAGATTTTTGAGAAAGCTGAGGTGACCCGCTTCCCTGGACGTGATGGTAGTGTCTAGCTGAGCAGCAAACTGATCAAGACGCCAACGTTCAACGGCAAGTTGATTATTAGGGCGAGTACACGTGGACAGATATCCGGCTTAGAGTAGTTTATGAGATATAAACTAGAGACCCAAGCATCAGGGAGTTTACCGAGCGATGTGACAGAAACCTCCAGATGATGTTGCAGTGCATACATCCACGACGTCATATGCACGTGGCCGCGTTTGATCACTCGCGGCCCGACCAAAATCATTCATCGCATGGTTAGGTTGACGGGTAAGCAAAAGGGGCATATTGTCTGGGTAAGCACACAAAAATTTTCCATTGGATCACCAGCACCACTGCGTCACAACTCATCACATCGCAAAAACTCGACATAAAAGCCAAATAAGGAGGTGTGTATGGGCACCTCTAAAGCATGAATACATCGCTAAAAAGCCAACTATGAGGATATATCGAGAGAATTCATAAAACCAATAAAGCTCAACCAGAAAACAAGACGAGAACGAGAGTTAGAGTACGTTGAAAACGAGTGCCGATAGAGTTCAAACAGGCAAAAAAGAGAAAGATGAGGAAGAATGTTCTAGTTCAAGACCCGTGTTCGTGTTTCATTGTCCAAAAGCACCATCTGAAGTCCCTTTTATCTAGTACCACCTCATCGCAGCTACCAGTCCGCCCGCCGCTACGGCAATCAACATACCCAGTCCGGGTACAACAGCGTTCACACCAGCTGCGCCAACACTACCAAAACTGGTGCTCCCCAGGGGCGCACCAAACACTCCACCTCGTCCGTTGGACGTCTCGAGCACGTGCTGGTCGATCGTGGCCGTATGCCTGACCTTGGTAAGGAACGAGGTCTCGAATGATACGGTAGCGGAAGGATCGGGGGAGGAGTTCTTGAGCGCTTCGTCGGTGAGGAAGACGAGCGCGAGGGAAGGTGCTTTGACCGGGATTGCACACGATCCGTTTTCGCACGTGATGGTCTGGATGACCTCTTCGTTCTTGAGTCGGCCGTCGGACTCGAAGTGGTTCCCGAGTGTTTGGCCCGCCCACCTACATCAATCGTTGAGTTTAACGCGCATATATAGAGGGTGGAAGTTGACTCACGTCATGTTCCCCTTGAAGCTCACACTCGGCGCAGAGAAGTACTTGACCCGTACCTGCTGTGGCGCGTTGCCCTGGACGTTAATCCTTGCCGTAAGATCATGTCCACCGTTCGCATCGTCGACATAGTTGATCAACAACACGCGCGTCGGCACACCGTTTTCGTAGACTGCGTAGCCAGGGGTAAGGTTCTCGCCGTCGTTCGCGTTCAGGTCCACAACTTGCGCTTGTCCGCTCTTGCCGAACAGCTCAGCGACGATCAGCGTAGAGTAGTACACCGATCCGGTCGTCCATTGGCGGAACGTCGACTGGTTGGTCGGAGGAGGCGTAAAAGGATTGTAGTAGTCGCCTTGGCCACCGACGTGCAACATCGTTGTCGAGAAGTTGTTCGTAGCTAGTTTAAGAGCCCAGTCGACTGCCCACAGACCAGCTCCGAAGGAGTCGGAGATACCAGGGAAGCCACCGCATGCACCAGTATTGGTCTCGAGCATGTACAAAGGCTTGCCTGCCGCCTGAACCGTGCGCGAAAACTCGATGTACTCGGAGGCATGCTGGGTGAGGAGGTCATGCGACAAGAAGTTCTGAAAGATTTCTTGGGGGATACGGATCTCGCCTGTTCCGCAATTGTCTAATCAAGGAAAATAGCGTTAGACAAAAGAGAGAGACGTGAACATGAGGCGAGAAAGGGGAGACGTACTGTTCGGATACCGTTGAACGGTCACAATCTTGAGTTCATTTTGGAACCGTTGAAGATACCCCGCGTCGGCGAGTTGCTGACTGGTCCAATCCGGATTACTACTCGCGCAACACGTGCTGGGACCCATCAGAATCTGTTTATTCGTGTATCCAGGGTTCGCAGCAAGCGCGTTGGCAACTCCGCCCCATTCGTTCATGTACTGGTCAAACGTGTACGGCTCGGGTCGTTTGTTATGTCCAGGTCGATCGTACAAGTCCGGTTCGTTGCCCAGCGCGATTCCTTTCAGGTTGTCACCCAGCGTTTGCTCGGCGAGCGCGGCATAAAGGACCGCGTTGCTCGGGTCTTGGACGTTATCGAAATTGAGACCCTGATTTGCCGAGCGGCCGGTTATCAGCTCCGGGGCTTGGCACGGATGCTTCGAAATCAAATACTCACGAGGAAGACCTCAGTCTTGACGAGTTTCGCAACGTTGCCAAGCATGACCACCAAGTCGGGCGAGAACTCGACGTGCGGCGTCCAGGTCGTCGTGTCGGATGTGGCCGTTTTGATCAAAATCTTGCCGTCTGGAAGACCTTCGGGGCGCAGAATCGCCTTTTCTTGGGCTGAAAAAAATCATTGTTGTCATTAGCCGAAATACAATGGGAAAGTTGGAATGATAAACGTACTATTTCCACCAACTCGGACGCGGACTGAACCCGCACGGTTGGCGACGTTTTGGATGTGGTTGAGGAAAGGAACGGCGAGGATAGACGAGTTGCTGCCAATCGCACGATTTGCTACGGACAACTCGATGGAGAACCCGAGATAGGCGCCACTTTGTTTAATGGACAAGTTTGGTAGACCGCCTTGAGGGAGCTGCATATGTATGCTGAATCAGCACCGCGTCTCAGGTCGCGCGCCAGACAAGACTCACGTTGACCGTAAAGTCCCGGTTGAGGTCGCCAGGAGGCGCCGGCGGGTTAAGCACGGTCGGGTCGTACGCGGCGCTCCCAGTGTACTCGGACGCGGGTGAGGAGGCGGTAGCGGTGGCCTGCTGCTGATTAGGGTCGTCGCTGACCCGATAAACAGTCACGGCTCCATACGCAGACGACAGAGTTGCGAGCGCATACAGACAACGCGCAATCGAGAGGCGGGCCATGGCGGGACGAGAGGGAGGAGGGAATACGGTGAAGCTTGCAGAAACCACCGGGCTTATCACCAGGCGGGCAAATGCCAAGTGCTTGTTTTGCTTTTTCAATTGGGCTTGACCTTGGCATTCCCGCTGATCGGCGCAATTCGCACGTGCAATATGCCTTCCCTGAAAATGACGTCTATGATTCTCCAGGAACGGCATAACGATCTTCCATCTCGGTCTCTGCTCGTGTCTGACCTCCGTATCTTGACGTATTTATCCTGTGGTATTTATCGCGGATTAACAAGACATTCACACAATTCACATTTCCGGCACGCACCCCCTTGCTGCGGACAAGTAACTCGGCAACCGACCAGGACAAGCCCCGCACCCTACAAAGCGCCGGACTTGGCACTCGTCATGCCTGATGCCCTCGCTCAGGTTCTCTCGTCGTTAACGACCACATTCCAATTGAATTTATGGCGAGACCCGTAGGGTTTCCGTCCTCCGTTCCTTGGCAAGACAAGTATAGCCCAGGATCGAAAATCAGAAAATGAGATAACAGGGCCTGATTCTAGTGAAATTAGAGTAAGGTGTGGGCCTTTGTCCGAGGATCGACCTCATGTCGCGTATATCGCCCCGACCACGAGGGAGGTCGAACGAACATTCTGTTCGCTTGGCATTCGGCCCCATTCACTTTTCCGTTCAGTCGATTGATCGAGAGGCTTGCTGCATGCAGGTCGGCCAGGTTTGTTAACTTTGCTTCGCCCAGATGAGACCTGTCTCCTAACAAAAGCCCACAAGCCAGTTAAAAAAATGAAAACCTCGGGCTTGCCAGAAATTTCATCGTAAATGTGATTTTTGACAGCGAAAACGCGGGGGAGATCATCAAGCACATAACAACGCCCTCGACGCGTGTTCGTGCCGGACGACACGAGGGTGATCGCCGACGGCACCAGAACAGCGCCTATAATATATCAGGATAAGCAAGATATATGAATGGCAAAGATATACATACAGATGAGATAGAAGACAAAATTACGTTTGTCCGAAGTGTTGTCGTTTGGTGTCGCGGTTTGATCGATCACGTGTGAATGACGTCTGTGTTGTTACGACGACCTGTCAGGTATTTCGCCGACGCGACGTGAATTCCAATTGGTGCGATAGGACCGTTGGAAGACGAAGAACACAAACTGCGCGGGCTGTCGAAGTGAGTCGTTTCATGACCAAGCCGGCAATTTTTTCCACCGACTCTAGACGTTTTTGTTTGTTCGAAGATACGTGACGCGTCCTAAACAAATCACACGCAGAGCGCGAAAACTTGGCATCCTCCCACGCACACCGGCGGTATCCAATCCAAGCGGTCTGGGCCTCGCCCAGTCATTCCATCATCAAACGACCAAACAAACCGGCTCCGATAAATAAGCTCTTTCCCGATCTCCAAATTACGGCAACGTCTTCGCCGTGGATTGATACTCTCGTACATTAATTACGGCACTCGTCGGTCAAACTGCTATCTTGGGATTATATGAGTGCACGCTAACGATTTAGACTCACCCGACGTCGCCGGAGACGGTGTCGATCAGGTCCGAAGTTGGTTTGTTTGGATAGGCGCGGTCCGTGTGCTTTTGACGGGCGCCACGGCCTTTGGGCAGTTTGATAAGATGCAGTGTTGGTGTACGGAATGAGCGCTTATTAGTTTGCGCTCTCTGGCATATGATCATTGGTTGAATACGAATTACATAAATGCGAGGGGACGGTAATTGTACAGCGAGTTTGAATGACGTCGAGATGGTAAGTTAGCTATTTAAATAATTCGTTTTATTATAAGGTTATCATAAACGCGTTCAAAACCCAGCCAGCAATACCTTACGGTTGAGGCTCGTCGTATTCTTCTTCCTTAGCGTCAGACTTCTATTATGAGGATCCACGCGACTGGAACTTACCTTGCAATGCTATGTTATGAGTTCGCGATGGCGCATCAGCCTCCGCGGGCTCGGTCTGAGAAACTAGATTATTTTGTCATAGTTCTTCTAGGATTCTGGTTAAGAGCCACGTACAACTGAGTCGAAGACGATGCGCTTACCTCGGGGGGCTGCGTTCATTGGTCTTGACGAATCTCCGTCAATGACATCGTTGGGTCGTGGTATTGTTCCTTTGTCAACTATATACTCAAGCACACGTCAAACTCGGCGGGATGTTCGTTCTGTCTTGACTAACCTTCAGAAACGAGATTGTTGGGTCTCTTCGTGCTATCCACCCTCGCGGCAGTCCAGTCATTCAAAGCCCAGGGCAACGCATGCAAGTGAATCCACTGCTCATATGGCATGAGAGCTGTGGCCTTTTTAGGTCTCGACGAAGCGTCTGGCAAGATTTCGAAGAACGGCATTGACGGTTTGACCCCACCCGGTTGGGGTTGCGTCTTGATCACTACCGTTATCTGGAATATCGCCTCGAATACCTCGGCCACTCCGACTCTAGTCTTGGCGCTGCACTCTACATATCCCCATGCTCTGATCTCTACGGCTTTATTGATGATCTGCGTCATAGTATGAGTTATAATGATGTTCTCTTTTTTATGGGAGGGGGTGGGGGGAATAATTACTGACCACATCGTACTGGATTGCCAAAGGGCCAACTGATTGGTGGCGCCGAGACTTGGGAGGATTGCGATGATCCAGCTGGCAGCCGACATGGAGTTTTGGCGCGTCCGGACAATAATGCCGGATTTCCGGTAGTATATGTTTGTTTAGTTCTTCTAAGTCTTCGTGCCTACTGAGTTGAAACATGACAACTACAATGTCGTTTTTGCCTATGCTGGTGACCGTTAAGTCTAATAACGTGTAGTTTTTTAGAGACTCACCCTTTCGTGTAGCCAAGCTCCCGTGAAGCTTTGTACTCTTCCATTCCTGGAGTATCCCGGACGTTCAATTGGACGATATGTGACGAGCTGGTAAACGTGCCGGAATAACTTTCCTACGCGGATGTGCCGCGGTCGGAGTTATTCTAATATGTTCTTTGGAGATTAATGATACATACTGATGATAGAAAGAATGCACTTACTAGACCTCTGTTTCCTAGACCAGTCAAAAGGAGTGATGTCTTGCCGCACCCGGCGGTATCAACGACTGTAACATCAGCTTCGAGCTGCGGGCGGTTAGGCGGTGGATCCGTCGCGTTGTTCTCTTTTTTCGAAGTTCGCAATTTTCTAATGAAATGCATTTCATATTTAAACTCAGGGTGAAGACGGTAGTTCCAAGTAGCCCGGAGGTGTTGGGTATGTCTAACAAACGCGGCTTTCTCAACGCACAAGAGTCATCGTGGGAAGATCCAAAAAGATGTTGTACCGAGACGTTTGAGAAACCGTACACAGCACAACCAGGGGGTTTTCAAGAGCGCCAAGACCGATGATTGTCGAGCGTTGCCTTCGCAACAGTCATGTGGATGTGCATACCTGGGTTCTCGGACCAGAGCTCACGACCGATGAAGTTGTGTTGTGTATGCGCCCACACAGACGAGGGTGGCTTGTGATGCGCGATGTCGAGAGCGTCGCGACCACACGACTGCGATGAGCATGAGGCGATGGTCGGGGGAGGAATCCCCAGGACCGGATGCATATACACGGTCTATATATACAGCCGGAAATACACGTGATACAACCCCTATCTGGCGGCTCCGCCGCCCAACAGCTCGAAGCTCGCCAAGTCTCCTCGCCGTGTCAAATAAGCACCTTGGGCTACTCACAATAGTACGGGCAGACTTACTTGACTGATTGTTTCAAACCTTCGGCAATTTTTTGTGTCTGAAACTCTGAAGAAAGTCAGCCAAGTTTCAGGATCGGCATGATTATCTGCTATTGTACTCCGATTACCTCTATCTATACACGACCAGGAGCACATTACCAGGAGTAGAGCACCGTCGACTAACGTGCTGACTTGCTAGTTATTGGTGTGAGATGCCAAACGGGGAAGCTTTTCAGATACTACCGTTGATGTACACGTCTAATGATTATTACACGAAGTCTAGGATAAACAAGGCCCGGACACGGAGCCGAATACGTAGGCGAAAGATTATTATACCGTTCCTGGAGAAGAATTAGACCTCATTATACCGGAAAAGGTAAATTAGGCGTCTGATTTGCGCTACTGATGATCTGTGATTGTGGAATGTCACGCTTAAGGCTAATTGAAGAAATTAACATGCACTTGGCGTTTGTGTAGCTTATAAGACAGGTGATTTCCTCTGTCCCCACATTTTTCCTCCTCATCCCTCTCGCCTTCCATGGCCCGCCTCTCGATTGCGCGCTGCCTGTATGCGCTCGCGACTTTGTCATCCGCATATGGAGCTGTGACGGTGCACAAGATCGGCGAGGGCCCTAATCAGCAGCAGGCCACCGCCACTACGTCGTCACCCGCATCCGAGTACACCGGTAGCGCCGCGTACGATCCAACCGTACTCGACCCGCCGGCGCCTCCTGGTAACCTCAACCGGGACTTTACGATCAACGTGAGTTTTATTCAGCTCAACCTGGAGCACCACGCTGATTCAGCATACATAGCTTCCCCAAGGCGGTCTGCCTGGGCTGTCCATCAAGCAGGACGGTTCCTACCTCGGTTTTTCCATCGAGCTGTCGGTGGCGAACCGTGCGATCGGCACCAACTCGTCTATCCTCGCGGTTCCTTTCCTCAACCATATACAGAATGTTGCGAACCGCGCAGGGATAGTTCGGGTCAGAGTCGGCGGAAACAGTGCGTCCCCGCTTTAACTCTCCCATCATTCCTTGGCTAACCACCCTAATGGTGTCACCTCAGCTCAAGAAAAGGCGATTCTGCGTCCCGAAGGTCTTCCTGGCGGCAAGATCCTCGTAAAGACAGCCACATCTGACACCACGACCTGGACGCCGCACGTTGAGTTCTCGCCCGACCTAGTAGTCATGCTTGCCAACGTTGCGAAGCTCGTCAAGACTGAGATCTTCCTCGTGAGTCCCACACCATTTAGCTTTGATCGGCGCGCTATGCCCTGAACTGAACAACTGAGCGCTCGACCATCAGGGTCTGAACTTCGACAACTTCAAAGACCCCAGCAACGCGGTGCTATACGCCGCGCTCGCCGAACAAACTCTGGGCAACAACCTGAAGGGCCTGGCACTGGGTAACGAGCCGGACCTGTACGATCGACCATGGCACAACAAGCGGCCCAGTCCCTATACACTTGACCAGTACATGAACGAATGGGGTGGAGTCGCTAGTGCGCTTACTGCGAACCCCGGATACACGAACAAGCAGATCCTGATGGGACCTAGCACGTGTTGCGCGGGACCAGACTCGCCTTGGTCGAA
>WSTH01000742.1:0-18893 GCA_019616345.1 Ceratobasidium sp. 395
TACGCCCAACCTGAATTTTACCCAGCCCCACTCAACATTGCGCGTTTGTTATGGGTTACTATCCCGCGCGCAGTACTGGAGATCCTTGGTCGACCTCTTGCAAGCGAGTGGTGGGCCGAAAGCGTGGCAGTATGGGTGTGGAGAGGATGGGTAGGCTGGGTTGGAGTCTTATTTGCGTTACTCTGGTTGGCCGGGCGGTAGTGTAGGTCGTGGTTGCGGAAAGATTGCCAACTGTGTACTTCCGTAACTTACAATTCTGCTTGTAGTGGCTTGGATCTGTTGTTTATTTGTCTCTAAGTAATTTACGCATTTGCTCCAACCAGGTGCTCACCCGACACTACGCTGACGCGATCGACAAACCTTAAGTGGGGGTCACAAGAGCTACTGAGTCCGGGCTCCCTCTCGGCCGTATAGATGTAAATGCGTCGCCGGAAAAATCACGGCCGGCTGGCGCGTCAGGCGGGCCTAAGCAGCTCTCCCAAGTTTTAAGTTTTTTTTTCTTCCTTTTCTTTTTCTTTAAATACCAGCACTAAAGTTCGGAGAGTTGGCGCTCAAAGAACGGAGAGCGCCACCCAAGATACATTTATTTTGTTTCAGACTAACAGGCTCGAATGAATTAGTCCTGGGATGGAGATGTATTTGGTGACTATTTACGTCTACACGCATGACTGGCAAATACCTCTTGGCTTAGCGAAAGATCTTGAGGCGCGAGCGCAGTGCCACTCATGGTCCTATCAACAACTACTCAATCTGCGGCAAATTCGGGCAGCGCGCGGTAAGAGCATGAATACCGGCTCCTATTCGATCATATCCATGGGGAGCTAAGCTTGATGAGAAAGTAATTAAATGCAATCAGATTCCTCAGCCTATTCTAGACACGGTTTCGCTTAGTTTCTCTTCAACCCCGGTAGGAACTCAAAGGTGCAATTGGCGTGAACCCTGGCGTGTAGATTCAGGCAGACCTATAATACTTTAGCGCAATCAAGTCCAGTGCACTCGCTTGTCCCCTCCTTACTCACGTCTTACACCGCTAACAGTAGTACTAAAACGTTCATTTTTTAACAATTACCTGCGAGCTCTCTGCTGTTAGTTTATAGACGCTTGTCGCTCACTTCGCCGCTACATCTAAGGCTACACTATACGACTATAATCCCCTTACACTTTTATAATTACCATGTCATCACAACCAGCTTATCTTGCGCACGTCGAAACGGTCATTGAGGTAAGCTCAGTTTGCACAACCGAGATGTCGCATAAACCTAAAATCATTGCATTTCAAACTTTCAGATGGACTGGCCCGAAGAAATCACACACAATGAACGCATTGCGCTTACATCAAAAGGCGATCTTAGAAGGACCTTAAAGTAAGCTATCTTGTCGGCTCATGTTTACACTATCTAGGATGGATTTACTAACCATCACCGCTAGATCTTATTTCAACCGAGACATTGAGGTTCTGCGCATCTGGGAAACCCCGACCTCGGGCTCCGGTCCGACCGCTAGTCCGTCTGCACCGTACGAGCAAGCGCGCAGAGTTCACCTAGTTTGCGGTTCTAGCGTTGTCTGCGTCTGCATCTCAACACTCCGTATCACGTCTCCACATGCTGCTCATTTGATTGCCGACGATCACATGACTATAGGTCAAGCATTCCGAGCACTTGCACGTCGTGAGGGCGCGCGGGCTGAGTTCGACCTACTTGAGGTCGGGTTGGAGGAGATCGAGAATGGAAAAGAGAGCCTATGGAGACGATATATTCTACGAGCCGATGGTTTTGAGTGCGACATTCGAGAAATCTTCCCCGATCGAGAAATGTTTGTTGATGGTGACACTTGGTTGCTGAACCAAACACCTCCAGAGGGCGAGCGAGCTACCACACCTCGTCCCGGCGCAATTCAGCTAGCGTTTTGAGGCTTACGTTTTCACTGGTTCTAATGTTCTCACATCTTGGCTTGTTTACCGTATCCATCCTTTTAGTTTGAGAAAAACACAATTGATTCAACGTCTGTTTCCCATGGACAACCTCAGCCCAAAATAGAATAAGAAAAAGTACTGCATTTCGTGCTTGGTCGGATCATACAAGCCTCTAGATTTGTTAAGAGCTTGAGCGAATCCTATTGCTTTTGAGTTACTGTAATGCTGCGGGCAGAGCTGCATATTTGGGGCAGAGTTGATCCCATCCTGGAGCAGGTTGCACCCGCTGAGATCCAACACGCGTCTGATCCGGTGCTTCCGCAAACACAAGAGCGAGACCTATGCACAGGGTCAGTTGGGAAAGTGAGGTCTTGCGCGTCTACAAACACGTACCCGCTTCAAGGTGCCCTGTTTGGATTTTATGTTTAAGTAATGTGTTTGGTGTTATCAGGACTGTACTTACAGTCGATATGGCAGTGAACAAACCACGGTCCGGGATTATCAGTCTAGGGTGTCTTGTTAGGAGTGAACGCAACTTTATGCGGACAAATAATCATACACGAAAGCGCAGGATAACCCCAGTCGTAGAGACACGAACGACATCACGCCGAGGAGGGTTGACGTAGTTGGCTTTATGGCGATCAAGGTCAAATTAATAGCCGCAAGCAGAGCGATGTGGTGTGACGTACCGGTCCCACCGAGAGATTGTACGACATCAAACACATGACCGCTAAAGCAGTTAAGCATCTTAGACACGCTCGAATAATGCGCTGACTAGCATCACGTACTGCAAATGGATCGGGTGGTTCGCTCCACCAGTGATAACGAGCTCCTGTGACCCGATTAAATACTAGTAGATTGATTTTTCTGCAAAACTTACTATAGTTTTATTGAATGGGAGTGTAAGCGTATGTTCTGCTGTCGCAAAATCGGCGTCGTTAGTGGCATTATTAGCCATTATCTTGAGCAATGTGGGCATCGTGGGCGATTGATACTAGCTCCGGAGTTAGCAAAGTGACTTGGAAAAGGGATTGCAAAACTCACTTGGACACCGTTGAACGTAAATGCAGGAACCCCGCCAATGGTCGTCCGGCCAATTGCTACGTTGACCACCACGTCGGCGGGACCTGAGCCGCCTGGAGCTCCTGGATTGATAAGCGCCTGCGAAACAGTGTGTTAATTAGATAAATTGGCTTTGAAAGAGGTATAACTGAACGCATACATGAAGGTTTTCCTCGACCAGAGGTGTACCGATGGCAGTGCCTGGCTCTGTGGTAGGTTCAGCGTTTGGTGCTCCTCCATAGCGTAGCACAGCAAACACATTTGTGGGATCGACTGAAATTCAGAGGTGTCAATTAAATTTACATTCACATTAAATTAAACCGCAACCTACGATTGGGATTGTTAGCAGCATTTGCAACGGTCATCGGAGCACGAATCCAGTAATTAGCGGCAGTCTGGTTAGCGTTAAGCTGTGTTTGGATTAGTTTCAGCATTACGGTAGCCGATAAGTCAAAAAGTTAGTCGCTCACGATCACTGAGTAGCGCTGTCCCGCATAAATGTCGAGGCTATCTACAACTAGGGGCTGGTGTGAAACACCGTCGACTTCCTGTATGCTTCATGTCAACGTTTCTCTAGTTAGAAACCACTGTTGTGACGCTCACAATGATAGTGAGACGGTGTCCCTCGACTGAGAATGTGTACGATCCAATGGCAGACATGTTGATAACGCGAAGTCGATAGCGTTTACCCTTGGTCACGTTGATTACTGTGCGTGGGACAGTTGGTCCTCCAATATAGCGACCCCTCCCATTAATCAGCGCAGAATCAGGTACACTGCAAACACGATTGAGGATGAAGTAAAACCAAGCAAGTAAGCAGCACTTACGGAGCAGCCAAGGCGGTGTTATTTGTAGAGAGAAATTGTGCTTGTAGTGTTGGGGCTGGCAGGTGGTACCTATGCTAACGTTGGCCTCCAGCGGTTTAGCCAAGCTTACAACTTACCAGTCTTCTAGTGTGATAATCGTGGTTGCATCATCAACGTCATACAGATTTCTCTGCGGATCTTGGGGATCTAAGTGTTGAATTGTACTGTGATGAAGGTCGGCACTGCGTCGTGTATACAAGACAACTGACCATAAATAACAACTGTAAATAGGCTCTATTAATAAACTAGCT
Source organism: Ceratobasidium sp. 395 (assembly GCA_019616345.1). Classification (NCBI taxonomy): domain Eukaryota; kingdom Fungi; phylum Basidiomycota; class Agaricomycetes; order Cantharellales; family Ceratobasidiaceae; genus Ceratobasidium; species Ceratobasidium sp. 395. Next base: position 4,092 of record WSTH01000742.1, read on the forward strand.
ATAGTTATATAATGTTTCAGACGTACGTGCCCCACGAAGGCCGTCAACATATTGGCTGGACAAATGGCTGTGGTACCTGATATGGCCAGGATTATCAGTCTCAACCTTGGGGCTGGTCTTTAAGATTTCGTACCAGAAAGTTCCGGTTTGTTGATCAAGTGGAATCTGGTAGGTGTAGGAATTGAATTGAGAGATTGGGCACTGGGTCACTGAGTTTCGAAAACATCGTCAGCGGCATTGGACAAAGCCGTATTTCAAAAGCGCTAACCAAACGCTGGCCCGTCTTCTGAAGCAGTGCCAGTTTGAAACTAGGAAATGTTAGATAAGCGTGCTCGACGATGCAAGCATATTATACATACCAGTCCATGCCAATGCTAGCCTAAGGATCAGTACCCGAATTTATGGACCAAAGACAAAGAAACTGAACTTACAATGGTTGTAGCACGACGCATCGAAGAGTCGGTAAGCTAGACACAAAGTACTTAGCGAACGCTACACAGATGCTGGTAGCTAGAAAATTGGCTGACCTCGTTAGTCACGTTGATAGATAGCGTATCACCCTTGCGAGCCTGGAGAACAAGCGTGAGCGACTATGAGTACTAGGTGAACGGGACGTCACATACAGTGATAAGAGTGCCCGGAATAAGCCCATTGACCGAAACAACCGAACGCTGAAAGCCGTCAGGAGCGGCGTTGACATTGCGGATGTGAAAGTTGTAGGGTACAATAGCGGCCAAGCAAGAGGTTGAAAAGACACAACTCGCAAGCAAAACTCTGGAGAGCATGTTGCGAAGGAGAGGGGAATAGTTGAGCTACAGTTGTACGAGGACAATGTAGAACAGTCTGTCCACTGCGAGGAGATTTTATAGCCTTGGGGACCCAGGTGGGAACATCGTGGTATCTGTGGTGGTTGTAAACGTGCCCACGCCAATGTTTTCGGCTAACAATGTATGCGTCGTCCCTGGTGAGCTCGAGGCCTTTCCTTTCGATGCATTCCCTGATTAACACATAATTGTGGAACGAGCGCTATTCGGCTGATATTCCACCAAACTCCCCGCTCATAATGAATCGTCTGTGCAGAGCAATCCACTCGGCGCGGCAATCTGGGATAAAAGCGGGCCAATGGTGTCCGACGACCACATGGCGGCGAGAAGAAAGGGGTATCTCTCCGCGCGAAAGTACTCGCACAGTATCTTTCGAAGGCCCGTGAGCACCAGGATAAGTTGTAACAAAGAGATCAACAGGGACATGTCCTCGGAGTCGAGACAACACATTTGGTTGAAAGGCTTCGCCAAGGCCATCAAAGGGTCCTCTGGGCAGTTCTATTTTAGGTATTTGTGATGAAAACTTGAACTCCCAAGGTAAAAATCTTGATCATGAGCACAAGTATACCGAGACACAAGAATAGCAAGGTTGGCCAACCATAAGTGATGTGTTAAGACGTCTCTTAGCGGAGGCGAGGTTCACACAGCAATAAAGCAATAGCGCGCGTTAGGATAAGAAAGCCCTCTTAGGTAGAGACCGAACCCGATCGATTTCCCCGAAAGTGAAGGAATAGGAGCAGAGATCGACAAATCCACACTCACTAAGTTGCCGAAGGCAGGAGTCCAAGGTTCCAACGGATAGAACAAGCGGTCCGAGCAAGCCGCCGCAGCACTACGAAATCACGGAGCGAACGCTCTCCTGGATGTATATAGAGATATCAGATTATTGACCCTGAAAAAGCGCGAAGCTTTGGAGGAATCCTGATTGCTTGAGACTTTTGTTCCGTCAGTGCCTATATGTCAGATTATGCTGGTAGGGCGAGCGCCATCTAAGGAAAAGACCTGCTCCCGGAATGCTACAAGATACCATCAAGGAGAATCATTGAGCTGTTTATCACGTTCGGAACGTAATACTCCATACCTTTTGTAGATTTCTCGTAACTGTACAACTCTGAAGCCGCGATATTATATCTAGGGCTAGCCAAGATTCATACTGGTAAGACCCAGGGCGGAAGACGTTAAGGCATTATTGAGAGCTTCGTGTGTGCTGCTGGTTTGAGTCCGATGAGAAGTTGGCAGTGGGGAGTGTGGGGGAATTGGGGTGCTCATACGAGCTGGGAATTTAACAGACAGCCGACCACCAGCCTCTCTTCCGGTGTCTATGTAGTATCCTATTTGAGACGTTACAGCAAGCACAGAGAGTATGCTGATAGAATCGATAACGCAAGCCGTTCCTTTTCGCGTACTATGTAGGGCTTGGTCCCTTCGAGAATTTGAGCTACCAGCGGCGCCGGCGACTCAGGAGTTGCAATCACTTAACCCGATAAAACAACCAAGAGTCGAGTTTTTAAAGAACTTATTAGTCATCCTGACCATCCTGGCTAGTATCACTCTACGAGTTCAGTGCTGTGCTCTAGGAACTTAAAGGTGGTTGAGGTAAACCGTTGAGAGCATTCTGGTCACGTGAATGGGTGTTAGCTCATTCGACCACCATTCGACGGATCAACGTCTGCCGATCATTCGGGTGTTTAGCCTTGGCGTTAACCATGGCAAGCTCCGACGGATCACGTCCTTGGGCGATTTGTTGCCGTATGCTGGCGCACTCCACCTCCACAACTCTCTCACGCACTATTTTATATGATTTTGGGTAAATTTATTCTCGGATTGAAACAGTCGACGGAGCTTGAGTCAATGGAGCAGCCGCCTAGTCTCGGGCTGCACCCGATAGTTCTAGAGCTATACTCTCGTGTATATAACTGGTGTGGTCCGACACTGTCAAAGTCGCTCTTGTCGAGGCCACCAAGTCTCCTCAAATAGTCAACACTCGGGTTCTATTCTTGCGAATACCAGAATGACGTCCCCTGTTCCCATCTCCCCTCTGGCTACCCAGCGCAGCTACTTGGCAGACTCTGACAAAGAAGAAGTCGCTTACGCTGAGGCCTGGTGGTGAGTTGCTGCCTTTATTTATGTTATAAACAATCATCTTAATAGCGCCTTTAGGACTACGCGTCGTCCCAATCGTCGGACCTCTTCAGGCAAGAAGAGCCCATTGCGTGGGTCATTTTCTGTAAGTTTTTATCAACGTCTGCGAAACATTATTTATTAAATCAATTTTAGAGCGAAGAGGTTCCAGGTTTAGGCGGCTCCTCCCAATTTACATCCCCTTCGTCCTCGATCCCAGCCACTCCTGCGGAGTATGTGCAAGAGAGCTTCGACCTTGCCCAAAGAAAACGAGAGAGTTACTACAAAGCTTGGAGGTAAGCGGAATCTATAAAACCGGCCAACATTGCAGCTAACTGAGCCATATCTAGCTCTGCTGTTGAACAAAAGATTCTAAACGTCCACGAGGCCCGTGATCCCGCAATCAAAATCAACTCTCCGCCTCGCAACGTAAGTGTGTCTATGTTGGCTCCTCGAAATGATACATAACATACCTCCCCTAGTCCAACCTTCTCGCCGCACAGCTCGGCGCGTTTGCTGATCAACGAGCAGCAGAGGACAACTACTATCAAGCGTGGAGGTAGGTCCTCCATTTAGTGCTCGTATTTATCGATTATAAATAATTTGTTCGCAGCGGCGCTTCCACTGAACACACTCTTCTTGCTCATGAGTCCCGCCACCCGGCAACTGAAACTGCCTCTAATTCTGCTAATGTAAGGCACCGAGATGGCGTTCATTCGAAGGCAAACCGCTCAGTTCACCTACCCACACAGTCCGATGCACAATCAATTCTGTTGCGCCTCCATGCCGAGCGCCGAGAGCAAGAAGAAGCTTATTACGATGCTTGGATGTACGCACTTACTACTTGATGGCACGCCTACGTTTGACTTACAAGCTTGAACTTCTAGTCACGCGGTCCAAACTGGCCTACTTACCTCCAACTTCCCCTCAACGTCCAATACTGTATGTTCAATCTCCTGAGTCCCTTCTCTCTGTTAAACTGGTTTAAATTATAGCCGTATCTCCTTGTTGTGCAAAAATACTTCGCTGAACGCCGCCAGCAAGAGGAAGAATATGATCAAGCCTGGTGGTGAGGACTCACTTCCGGCTAGTACTCCAGAACGCGTGACCAACATTATTTTGATTACTTATAGTGACGCCGTGAAGAACAACTTGATAGTTGGAAGTGGTACGCGCGCATCTGCGACCCAGATTGGTTGGCAGACTTCGAACGTGGGTACAAGTGGTTATTCGATTACCCTGTAAGTTATTAACCGACCAACACAGACCAGCCCCCTCGCTGCCCAATTGCAAGCGGCCAAGGACCAGGAGGCAGCCGAAGAAGCCTATGCTGACGCTTGGTCTCGATATTCAGAAATCACACAGGTGAGCAATCTAGAAATACAAGTGTGTGCTCGGCTTTCTGACTATATGGAACCAAGTACGCAACTGCGGTTGACGCCTGGAAGGCGCATCACATGGATATACTGCGGCACGAGAAGGAATACTACAACGTGTGGGCGTCAGTGTTCCGCTGTATTCCGGGACCAGCTTCCTAACGTTTTCATAGCAGTGATGCAGCAAAGACACCAGGTTTCAGTGCCAAGGCTTCAAGGCCGTCTGCTACCCAGATCGGTCTTGGAAAATACGAGGTATGAATTCGCTGAAGTTTAACCACACGAAGAAAGCTCAATGTATGCGCAGGCAAATCCACTCGCCGCTCAGTTAGCCGAGTTCCAAGATGAGCACACGCGGCAAGAGCAGTATGACGAAGCCTGGACGTGAGCCCTTCCTAACCAATCTACCCAACCTTACACATATTGATTTTTTTCTTTGCAGCGCTTACACCAATCGCCACCATTCCATGGCGCCTCCACCTGTGCTATGCAGCCCGCGCCGCAGGACCACCAACTCCCGTCGCCTCTCAATTACTCGTTCGCCTCGCCCCGCTTACACTAAGCGCCTCCCTGTTGATGTATGTTCCGCCCTCTTTCTCCAGCCGATAAGCTGAAATTGATGTATGATCCAGGTTGCTGCACCGGAACTTCCTATGTTGGGCTTCTCGGCGATGGAGCTTGTTCCGGAAAATGATGGATACATCAAATCATGGGTGTACGTATGAGTTTGATCTCCCACGCGAGTTTTCTGATGCCAAGCTTGATGATGGCTCATCAGGGACAAAATGAAGACTACGACTATCACGCCTGCGAACTCTACGCTATTTTCGGCGCCGACTACGAAGAAGAGAGGGGCTCCTCATTCTCCGCGGCCGAAAAAGATGAAGGGACATTTCACAGTAAGTAATTAAAAAATCCTATAATAGGAGTATGGGCTGAGCGTTACGAACAGTGGCCCGAAGGTCTGACCGAGGAAGAGAAGCTTGGTCTGACTACACGAGGAAACCTTCAGCCCTATCTTAGGTACTTTTATCTAATTTTTTTCCCCAGTTTCAACCACTCACACTCCGATTGGTAGCTCCCTCTTGGGAAAAATCGTCTCTTTCGAGTTCATCGGTCAATCTGAACCAACCATATCCCCAGACGAAGCCTCTCCTGAAAGGCCCATGCAACTCACTCGTCGCGCCAACTTCAAATGCCAAAATAACACAGTGTGCAAAATCAAAGCCGCCGTCTCAATCACATCTCCCGAGCCCGCACGCCGATACATGCACAACCCACTCCCCTTGTTCGACGCCCTTCGCTCGTTTGGTCACGCAGCGGTAGTTCAGCTTGACGAGGTTGGGCTGGGTAAACTCAACCAAGAGACGGGAAGACAGTCGATCTGGAGGCGATATAGCGTGGTGAGCGGAGCATATAGGTGCGAGATCACTGAGACGTTTGTCGATCGGAGGATGTTCTCGCCTGAAGGGTGCGATTTCGGGAAACGAGTGTTGATCAAGAACGGGTTGGTTATGTCTCCGAACGGAGCAGACTATATAGCATTGCCGTTGTAGATGTAGAACATGAATTTTTTATTTATCCATGTTTACTTGCTCAAAACGTCTATTGAAAATAGTTTCCGGGAAAGCATTTTAGGAGTCACAAGGTACAAAAACATAACGACGGTTCCAATACGGCGGTGCGATAGTGGATAACAATATTGTGACTGAAAAAAAGCGATGGTATAAAAACGGAACAGGTTATCGAGAGTCACTTATGGCCAGTCAATTTCGGGCCATTCGACGTTGACGTCTTTGCCCAAATCCATGAAGTAGTTCGGAGGTAAAGCCTCCACTACAGGATCCCACATTTTCAAATCCCAGTTTATCTCGAGGCTTGTGCGAAGCACGTCTTTACAATCCTTGATAAATGCCATGGGGTCGTCAAGCGCCTCGAATGCAGGGAACGGCGGTAACGGCTGGGTGAGATGCGGTGAAGGTTGAACGAAGGACCGCTCGTTCACAGGAGCAAATGAGTCCGTGGAAGCTCCGCCGGGGTGATCGGGATTTTGCTCCATGGTCGCTTCGAGGAGAAGAGGTGCAATAAGAATCGAAGTGTATGCTTTGGCGGCGAGCGAGTGAGGCGGGACGGTGTGACTATTGTATGCGCCTGAATCGAGGGGTAGAATATTTCCTCTCGTATCTTGCAACTTGCTCGCGTCGCTTGACTCGATTGATGTAGGCGCATTTGTAGTAGATTCTAAAATGAAGACGTCAATCAATGGAAGTCACAGGAAGGAGCAGCCCAACATACCCGGCTCGACTTCGACCTTCTTATCCTTCGGGCGCTTTTTCTTGGCCGCCGGCCTGGCTTTCACGGTAGCTGAACTACACGCAGGCGCCTCCTCGCCATCTACAATAGCCTTGCGTTTGCGACCACGTTTCCCCTCTTTTGACGCAGAGCTATCGAGAGCTTTAATGGATAATGTTAGATATGGCCATAAAACATCAAAGAAAACGCGTACTACTCACTTTTTGTGGCTACTTTGGCAGGTTGGACTTCGCTAGATTCTGCGCTAGTAAACGGCACGGAGGAAGGAACTATTGGAGTCGCCTTGGCTTTGGGAGGAGGTTTCGGTGCAAGAAGTACAAGAGAGGAGAGCAAACCAGCATCCTCCGCATCAAATATATCAAGCTGGAATGGAAAGTTCGGGTCGATAGGCGTGTGCGGTGGGGACGAAGGTGGTAGAGAGCTGTCGGCCAACGATGGGTTTCCAATGAGACCTTGTGGGTCATCGGGTGGGACCGATAGTATCTCCTCGGGTCGTTCAATTTGTAGCTCGTATCCGTCTGCTGGGTGGGTATTTATCCCGTTCTTCGGCCTCAGGCTCTTGCGGTGGGCAAACCAGCGATGGATTTTAGAAGGCACAACACCGCGCGCTATCGCCAATTCGCAACGCGACTTGAGGGATGGAACAGCGGGAAGTGTATCCCACAAGTCTTCTAGAATCTTTCTGCAGGCAATCCAACGATCGTCCATTAGTTTTTGCTCCTCAGGATCCAGTTCTTTCTTAATGAGTGGAGTGGCATCGGTGGAAGGTCCGGCGTTAACCGTTGCACGCGGCGAGAGAGGAACAATCACAGTAGGAGTGGATCCGGCGACATCAGAGATTGAGCTCGCCTGTAGCAAGCTCAATGCATCGTCGATAGCCTCTTGCTTGACGCGTCGCGTCTGGCGTTTGGGTTTCTTGGCGGCCGGCATCCAAAACCTGAATGTATGCGCAGGAGATTCCAAAATTGGGAGTAGAAGAGCGCTACCTAGAGTTAAAATGATTGGATCTGGCTTGTGTCGGCTGTGGAGACGCTGGTTCGAGAGGGGAGAAGGTGGTGGCGGAGCGGTGGCGAGAACGAGAGTTAATTTCCCAATGCAGGATGACTTAGGTAATCGGCGCTTAACCTCAAGGCTCCTAACGGACCGGTTACGCGCGTACATTCAGACTAAAAAAACATATAATACAGATACAGGTTACATTTATGCCTCGCCCTGGGGATCTCTGCGACCACGAGAGTGGTCAAACTGACCATGCGGAGGATAAGACTGCTCCTCGCTGGAGGGCCAACCATAGCCCTGGTTATAGCCGCCCATTTGGTCGCCTTGACCAAACCCATCGTATCCATACCCAGGCTGTTGGTATCCGTACCCAAACCCAGCCATATTGCCCATATCACCCCAGGGCACGCCAAAGCCGTTCATGTCTGCTCCTCCCATGTTATTAGCGAAAAAGAGAGGGTTGATATGAGGTATTGTGCCGGCTGCGGGAACGTCTGAATCAAAGAACCCAGTACCAGCATTCATGGGGTTGTACTCTTCGTCTTGCATGTAAGAGACTGGAGGATACTGCCCAGTCATCAAGTCGCTAGAATGATTCGGGAAGAACCCATGGTTTCCGTGATTCTGGTTTTGTCGACCCCTGCCCCGACCTCGACCATCTCGGCCTCTGCCCGGCCGACCATGCTCATTAGGCCCAGTATTTCTTCTCTCTCGTCGGTTTTGCTGTTGGTTTCGATTCCCGCCGCCTCTACTTCGATCTCTGCCTCTACCTCGAGACCCACTTGGCCCACCGCCATTTCGATTCTGGCGAGGGCTTGGCGGTTGAGGACGGGGTGGTAGCGAGGGAACAAGCTTGGTTTCCTCCTCGTGGTCAGAGTACGGGTCGTAAGCAGCCGGTGCTGGTCTTGGGTCGGGCACACTGTCATAGGGAAGCGCGCTGTATGGTACATCGCCGTCGTCTCCCGCTGTATAGGCCAGTAGCGGCGGTAGTTCTAGTTTCGGTTGCTTTGGGGTCGTTTCTCGCGGTGGACTACGTGTATAGCCATACGATGATGCCTGCTCACGCTTAGCGTCTTTCCTGTAAGAATATAGTAGGTTAAGCAGTATAGAAACATCAAGTGAGAACGAGAAACGTGGGATAGAAACTAAGGTGCGGACCTGTTTCGCCGCCACTGTGCCTCAGCTTCGTCATCCGAAAATTCCATCTGATCCTCGCCGACTTCCTCATCATGTAGGTTGCTTGCGTCACTACCTTTGAGCCGTGCTATAGCCTCTGTGAACACAAAGTTCGATCGAGTCGGTACATGAAATATAGGTCGGCCTATCCATATCGCATTCTTATCGATCGTAGCAGCAGAGGGGAATCTAACGCTGTAGAGAGGTTGTTTAACGGCGCCAAACGTCTCAAAGACCTAGTTGTCAAATTAATAGGGGGCGGACGGCGGACAGAAATGGACTTGCCTTGCCCAACACCTTTCTGTCCTCAAATACTAGTAGGCTGTCGGTATCAAGAGCACGATACACACCCGTACTATGTCCCTTGATGACAACAACACTATCAATAATGTTCATCACTTCACCTATTGGTTCTAACACGTCGTCCGTCGGAACCTCAGTCATATCCGGGATCTCCACGTCAGGCATGAGTATTTCGTTCTTAGTCCCCGAGTACTGAGCAGATGAGCCGTGAACTACGCCGTCTTCGTCCTCGGCGTCGGAGTCGGTTGGTTTCATGAGCACAGTCTGTTTGGTATGTGTTGATGCGGGATATCGTGTCACCCGGATTTCGACGTCGGAGGATGACGAAGAGTCCGAGTCTGATTCTGAACTAGAGTCGTCTAGCGGCTTGCCGGTTGGCGGTACGAGATGTTTACTATGTATGTATGAAGTCAGGTAAGACGGACGCCAAGTTTCTCACTCACTCGGATGGGTTCGAATCGCCCTGCATATCTTCTTCTTCGCTTTCTACGAGGATAACCGCCTCAACCTCATCCTCCCCTTCAGACCACTCATCGTCCCTCTCTTTCGCTGCTGGCGTTGGCGCCTCTTGGGGTAATCTTGACGGACCAGCAGGGGGTGTAGTAGGTTGTGATACCGGATCGACGTAGGACTGCATAATCAGCAGCAAATCATCCGGTATGGATGTGGCGGCCATATTGGGATATGCCGAGTTTTACAAACGCGAGTTCGGTGGCAAGGTTGTGGAAGATTGAGGCAGCGGCAAATTTTGTTTACAAGTGATTGGCACAGCTTGGCGCTAAATTGCAATTTGATTGCAATCATCATTTTTGTGAACTGAAACAAATCCGTTTCAGACAGAAAGGAAATAATCTGCAGCTCATAGCACGTTGAAGACAACATGATCTTATTCAACCTTAGCTGAACAGACCCAATAGGCCAAAAATGCTCGTGCTAGTGATTTCCAAATTACTGAGTAACTGACAGGCTTCATAAATAAGTCGCAACAGATTTGCGCCTTGCTGCAATAAGTTGACGCTGACGTCGAAATAATTGCTCTGGGAGAGATCGGAAGACTTTTGAGGATGAGCGCCAACAGCCGCGCAGGAGGCTGTGGGGGTCGGCAATGGTCCAGTACACGTAAGCAAAACGTGTCCGGGCGGAATGTCTCTTCCAATTGGCAATGGTGTGCGTCGAGTGAGGCCGCCTGAAGCCGCGAGTTTACTCGCCCACAACAGCATATAACACCCTATTGTAATGCTAATAACTCACCATAAAGTCGCCAGAGGACGTCCTTTGTTTTTGTCTCTGTGTACGTGAAGTAGTTCGCAAGTTAGGATTTGTGTTTTCGGCGGTAACTGGATATAAAATAAAATAAGACATAGAACGTCCTCTACAGCAATTTTTGAACATATATGACTGCTTAGAAGAATGTTTTTGAAGCTGGTGCGGTCGAAAAGGATGCACGACTTTTCAAAGGTACATGCGCTTCTTGCATGATCAACGCTTATATAAGCCAGTGGCTATCAGTCATCCTGGCTCCTACGAGACAGCGGATTCAAGACGTGTGAGTGCATAGGCTATTGGGCGCCCATATATGCGCCTGGTGTGCAGTGGGCCACTCAATGCGATGGACTTTGGGCCATTCCACGACCGAGTAAAAGCACACTGCCGTGCCATAATTCACAGTCCAAGCCTTCTCTTGTCACCGGTAGCGTTAGATGCGACAGGACCTTTAGATAGCGAGAAATGGGATCACTCTGAAGTAATGTACCGAGTCGCTAACCTTGGATCAAGCCTACCGCACCTTAAGCTAGCGTTGGTCGCGTCTTTTGAAGGCGCATTCGACTCAGGAAGTACAATCGCTCAAGCGATACCCAAGCAACGTCGAAGTGCTTGGGTGCCCCCTGCAAACAATACCAGCGAAGGTGCACTAGGTTATTGTCGGCAAATGTTGCGTCGCGCGCCTAGGGTGACAGATAATCAGCGCAACGCACGAGTTATGTGGAAAAGGAATAACACTCACGAATGGTCACAACAAGTACTGACCGACAGCGACGCTGCGTACATCCTTCGTGAAGCAAGACTACTTGAACCCAGCGGAGATGACCCAAGAGACCGTGAAGAAATCAACGCGGCCTTGGAGGAGCGGGCTACTGCTAATCACATACGCAAAGAGAAAGCAGACTTACAAAAGTCTGCGACCAAGGAGAAGCTCGATAGAGTCAGTCTCCTGGGCGACTCTAGCTACAAGACGCTGTGTACACTAAGAGTTAAGCATCTGGATCTTCAGGTTGACAAACTGCGAGACCGAAGTGATTTAAGCACACCGGCAAAGAGCACAATACGAAGCAAAGAAGCGAAGGTAACGGCAATATTGTCTGCATTTGAATGGGAGAAATTTTCTATCACAGGAGCAGCAGGAGTCAACTTCTGTCTCGAACTGTATGCAGCCTGAATACTTCACCGCTGATACCTCTTTTCCACGCAACACCAGCCCTCGAGAGGACGATGGGATGTATTTTGATGACGAAGTGATTTTCTAACATTGCTTTTGACTACTAGCGTGTATATTATGTGTATTTAATGTAATAGACTGGGTATATGCAGCATAAATGCGCAGTACTCGAGTGTTGCGAGTTGCACGCAAAGAATCAGCTTGCGACTAGGCCAACTTATGTTTGTCTGGTCACGTGACACGGACGAACTTCTCCTTTGGGTTGCCGACCCCATGATGTTTTGATCCCGCCACACCAGTACTTGGATCTTCTTGTGACTTGCCTCTCAAAGATTCTTTCGTTACGATGGATAAAACCTCTATCAAACTCGATCAAAGTGTTAAGAAACGCTTTAAAAAGCTGTTTCACCGTGCCGCGAGCGATTTGGAACCTTCAACCTCGTCGGGTCAAGGGCCAGGTGCCTCAGCCGTTCTCGTTACTGGTCCACCACCGGCGTCTAACTCGCCGCACGCGGAACCCAATAATAACACTCAGCATCCACCACCAACACTTGATTTGCCTGTACCCCCAACAATGGAACAAAGTGCCGCACACAATACCTGGTCAGGGCTCAAGAGGTTTGCTTGCAGCTTGGGCGAAGGAAGTGAGGTTTTTGGTCCGCTGAAACACGCCATTGATGAGATCTTGGAGGGGGTTGAGGCTTTTGATGTGAGTAAGCGCCGTTCTTCGTCCTTCGGCATCTGGTTAATACTTGACGCAGCTTGCCGTCCAGAATCGCGAGGACTATCGGGAGCTCAGGGACCAACTAAACACACTACTTAACGACCTTGCTGAATACTTTGGCCTCGCTACACCGCCCAGAATGACGGCCAGTATTGTCAATTTGGCACAGTAAGTAAAGTTTCTAAACGTCAGCTCGTAAATCTGACCGGCACAGTGGAATCGAACGGGAGCTTGCAGCTGTTCGACATAGAGATCACCGAGATGGAGTAGGGCGCTACATGAACGCAAAAACAGACGCCGACCAAATATTGGAGCACTATCGCCGTATACAAGGGCTGCTTCAACGACTGGCGGTTAGTGTTAGCTTATGTGAGTGTGCATGTTTTATTGACTCACATCTAGCTTAACGCAAACGTCGACACTTGGAGGTCGGTCAACGAGCAAATAATGGTATGTAGCGAATTAGACTCTGTGTGGATAACTTTATACGCAAGCCGTTTTGGCAGGAAACTCACCTCAACAAACTGCCTAATTCGTCGGCCGCAAGGTACCGCTCCACAAAGTCGGCTGCTCTGCGAGATGAGTGTACACCGAACACCCGCGTCAAAGTCCTGAATGATCTGTACGAGTGGGCACGGGACAGCAAGAGCCAAAAGGTCTACTGGCTGAACGGCATGGCAGGCACCGGCAAGACTACTATCGCGTATAGCTTGTGCAAGGAACTAGAACGCTCTCAGGGGCTAGCTGCTAGTTTCTTCTGCTCTAGACAGCTGCAAGAATGCCGCGAAGTTGATCGAGTTGTACCTACGATCTCGTACCAGCTATCTCGGTTTTCTCTTCCGTTCCGGGTTGCCATATCCCGAGTGCTAGAATCAGATCCGGACGTACATAACCAGCCGGTACTCGACCAGTTCCGGCAGTTACTGTTTAAGCCGATGGTCGAAGTGAAAAGTGCCTTGCCCACCAGCCTTGTGGTTGTACTTGACGCACTGGACGAATGCGACGACAACCAAGGCGCGGAAATTTTGAAATGTTTGCTCCTGTATGCGAAAGACTTACCTGTGAAGTTCTTCGTAGCCAGTCGCCCAGACGCAAAGATACTCGACTCGATGCGCCGCCAGAACGGAGACTATACCCCAAAGGAGCTACGTCTCCACGATCTTGACCGTTCGATTGTCGAGGAAGACATCAGAACGTATCTACGAACCAAAATCGCGTCCCACGTGCAACTATCGGCAGCCCACCTCGACATTCTTGTCAAGCGGTCGGGTGTCCTGTTCATCTATGCCGCTACAGCAGCTCGGTACATCGAAGCAGACAACTTCTCTCGGGCCACGAAACGACTAAAGGAAGTCCTCACCAGTGTATCTAACCGCTCTGCAAGCAACGGCGACAAGGAAATTAATGAATTATATAACATGATACTTTCGGCGGCGTTCGATAGCCCAACTCTAACCGAATCGGACCGGGCTGATATGAAACAGATCCTAAACACGGTTGTATGCGCTCTGGAGCCACTGTCGATAGAGGCTATGGCTGGCTTGTTGGGACTCGATAGCGAGACGGTGGATGCCGCACTACGTCCGCTACTATCAGTACTACAGGTTTCAGATACGACCCGAATCATCACAACTCTGCACGAGTCGTTTTCGGACTATATGCTTGACGAAAGCCGTTCTGACTTGTTCCACTGTGACCCAAATGAACATAACGTGCGCTTAACGCAGTTGTGCTTTGACCAAATCAACATACCCAATCCCCCGTTCAACATTTGCGGACTACGGTCATCCTATACCTTTGACCAAGACATAACTGACCTACCGGCTAGAGTGGAAAACGCTATCTCTAAAGAACTTCGGTATGCTTGCCGCTACTGGGGTGTTCATATAATGCTGGCCGGGGACTCTCAAGCTCTTGCTGACATGCTCCTGAGACTGTTGTCGGACCGGTTTCTGTTGTGGCTGGAGGTGGTAAATCTATGCGAGTATGTATACGATGGTGTTAAAACGCTATATCAAATGCAGAAGTGGGCTTCGGTGAGTTTTGAGTCGAGCAGGCTGACTTACGACTTACGATCGTGTAGAGTATTCGGTACCTGGACGAGAACATCAAGCAGCTTCTGCGCGATGCATGGATGTTTGCCACCTCATTCTCGTCGAGCCCGGCCAGGCTTAGTACTCCACACATCTATATCTCAGCACTAACCTTTTGGTCGGACCATAGCCCAATGGCTAAGTTTTATAAGCAAGATATTGGGACAAAGTTGATAAGTAGCGCAAGTACTGCGATGAACTTGCGAAGTGTAATCCCGTTGTCTGTACACACCCGGAGTGGAATCACAAGTCTATCCTACTCACCAGACGGTGCGTACATCATATCTGGCTCTTGGGACAGCACCATACGTGTCTGGGATGCGCACACTGGTCAACCAGCAGGACAGCCGTTGGAAGGACTATCGCGTTCAATCTGTAAAAGTATTAATCAGTGCATACATATTCTTGCTTATAGTAACTTACTATTGAAAAGACA
>WSTH01000743.1:0-18858 GCA_019616345.1 Ceratobasidium sp. 395
TGCATTAGCTGACACCCTAGCGAATCGAACTAATCGACTAATTCCCGCGGAATTAGGTTCCTGGTTTTTTCCTGACGTACTTACGTCTGTGTATGCGTTCGCCAAGTATCGGTCACAGGAGCAGACAGTCGACTCGGTCAAAGCTGATATTACGGCGCCACCCATAAGAAGGCGTCTAACCCTATTGAGTGCCTACGTCGCACTCTCAAGAGGTTCGGGTACGAAGAACGGTCTAATTTTTCGAGATTTTGATGAGTATCTTTTACTGGAGGCTGGGGCCGGTGCTGTGCGTCGCGCCGGGTGTATGCTGGTGTATGTGTAAATACGCATATAGGTTGTCTATTTGTACATCAAGTAATCATCCTTCCTAGTCGTCCTACCGGTGAGGGTGGGGGACGCCGGTGCTCCAGAGGCGTGTGAGTGTGACCAGCCACCTCAAGGCTGGGGCGCTTCACAGGGATCGAGGTAGAACAGAACGAGGAAAGGGTCAGATGTGTGAGGCAAAACTGAAAAGGAGTGGGCGAGTGGGACGAAACAGCGCGTGAAGAGGCGAACGGTATGGTTGCGAGTCGATGGAGTAGTGCACGATGGTAGTTGAGCACTCGTGTAAGCACCGGGCTATTCCCAGCCCCAGTATCGGCCATGAACCTCCGCCGGCTCCGGTACATGATCTCCTGATGCAACCTCGAGACATCTAATTTAGATAGAGACTTAGTTGCTGATGTTCGAAGGTCAGAAGAGCTTGGCACAAAGATTCTTGCCTGGTCTAACACGACATATTAGTCCCTTCAAGACACGCATACATATCTGCATTTATTTTAATTATGCCATTATTCGTCGGGCAGTTCTAAGCGCATCAGCGGCTGTCGTGGCGTGGCAGTGGGACTAGTATTAAAAAGGCCCCAACGCAAAGAAACCCAGACTCTCGTGCACAGCCGTCAATATTTGTACATACAGGTGTGCAAAGTCTATTGTGACATTTTCCACCGTGTAGAACCTTGCAAGAGCAAGGTAATTAATTTAGATTAGATCGCCTTGTTTGCCAAGATCTTATAAATCCCGCCTCTCAAATTGTACCAAAGCCACCCAACTTCTCCGTAACATCATGATCGTCGCGCGTCCCAGGATGACCGCGTCCTATCTGCCATTCCCATTCCGCTGACCCATATCACTTCAAAGTGCACTCATCCTGCCACCAGTACTTCAAGTGGTTCAACATTCTAGCTAAGCATCCCAATTTCCTGGATTTATCCACTACGCGCCAGCTCCAGCATCGTAGCGGAGGGCTCCCACCAAGCGTCTACACGTATTACCCCCTTACAAGCGTAATTAGCCGAGCCAGGATACCGAGCGTTCAGTTCCACTACTAGAACATCTCCCTCCTCAACCTGGTCCCATATGGGGTGCTCTGGCCCAAATCGCACGCCTCCATGTAGTCGGCAGTTTGAGAAGTGAAACTCATCCTCGTCATCACCCTCGGCCTCATTCATATTCTGTTCCTCCTCGATCTCGCCCGCTTCCCCTTCAGCATCGTTATCATCCTCAGGTTCTTCGTTGACATCTTCTTCATATTCGTCGTGCAGGGGATGTGTATGGCTAACCCAATATGCCGGTGTACCATTGGGTTTTGTCTTCGGGACGAGTTTACCCAAACTTTCGTCCTTGCGACATACGCCAACCTCAAACCAGCTCCAGTAGCCTTGCTAGACAAGGGGAATTTTAAATAAATCAGTCTGTTTTCCAAAAGCCGCAGCGTGTACATACCACTAGATTGCCAAATCCTTCTGGTTTCGAGTAGGTGAGAAGCTGAAAGCTATGAATGCGATTGAGGATTCGCACGGGCGGTAGTGGAATTTGCATCCATCTCTCAGATACAGTTTCGCTACCATTAAACGCGATAACGCTGGCCCTCTGGTTCTCAACAACAGTGAGCTCTGTACTGACGCGGTGAATTTCAAGACAGCGACAAATCAAAATAACGAGCTCTGCAGGAAGTCCTGGTAGACGATTCTGCTTCGACCCTCGCATCAAAGCCAGCACAATAGTGTAGTAGTATCTCAATGAAGGTTGTCCCACAGGCCACACCAGTTTTAAATCTGCGAAGTCTCGTGCCGTTGATTCCGAATTACCCATGATAGATGTCGACAACAAGGCCAGCAGTCACTCTGCAGGCTGTGGTTTGACTGAAATGGCTCGTTGGCTGCTATCGGTCCTATCAAGCGCCGGAAATGCTTACTTCATCACTTGCAGAATCAAGCCTCAAAATCTATAAACGGAGGTCGTCGTTTTGACCTTTACCTATCGTTTCGGCAGCCTTTAATATGTTCTATCTCACAGCCATATGATCTCCCACAGCCGCAGGCAAGATCTATTACCGGCACGGCCTTTGCGTATACCGAAGACCAAGGGCGTTTCAACTGCATTATCGAATCCGCCCGTCGTGACGCCTGAATACAACCGCAACCACGAACTCTGGTTCCAGATTAACGATGCCAAACATCTTCGGCTCTGGTGGTGGCTGGCCTACTCTGTGTGCTTGGGGCCCTGTGGGTACCGATCCCCACGGAACGTTTACAGCTCAAAAGCGCGGGTGAAAGCACTATCATGCTGGATTGCGAAGAGGTCTGTTCAGGGCTGCATAGCTTGAAAACCACATGCAGCGTATTATTGTTTGATTGCCTTCAGCTGTCTGTTAGCCGTTGAACCCCTTGACAACATTGTGGACGTGAAGTCGGCGAACCAGGCGAGAGCTCCCAGCTCGGTAACGTGGGAAGCGCGCCTTCCAAATATTCTACCCCACACTTTTAACCGTGCATAATTTCTACATGTCCATGAGCCTATTCGAGCCTGAGAAATACCATCAGATGTGAAATGTCACTGGTACGAATCCCCGGCGACTACGGCACAAGCGAAATCATCAACACTTCTAGCTCTGTACAAGAAAACTTGTTTTTACTCGGATTTTACCAGTCCCACCAGGTCTATAGTGGTAACAAAATGCTTTTTGTAGCTCAATCTGGAGATTGCACTACGTACAACCGCGCATATAATCGCCTTCCACCGGGAGCGCCCTTCTAACTTCGCCGATAGTTCATTAACTTGAATGTGCAAAACGTCTGCGAGCTCGTGGTCATTCACCTACCGCGCGTTTCTTTTTAGGATGCCTAAAGAGGTTTATTTCGCATTTGAACTCGGTAGGAAGAATCATGAGTAGAGGTCTCGCTTCCCAGAATCGTTCCTTTGCGGGTGTCGGTTCTTCCCACGACAATTGTCTATTCGAGTTCGTTCGTTCAACGTTGAATATCCCTGAGCTATCCATCTACCCGACTGTCATTACTATGGCTGGCGGTAGACCTCTACCACATACACAGGCTCCTTAGTCGTGCTGATAGCTACACACGGTTTACAAGTGAGTGTATACAGTGCGAGCAGACGACTTCTGAGCTTGTTTTATTAGGCTATTTCTTTCCTGCTCGTGAGCGAGCTCATGCTTATCCGGTGGGTGACTGCTTACGACTTGACCTCGTGAGTACTCTGACGGTCCCACCTTGCAATTATATGCTAATTTTTTCCCATCAAACCACTACTCCGCCTGTAGGGAGCTCCTTTCCCGGGTACCTGGAGTGCTTGTTTTGAAGAAACATGAAGGAGCTCAACGGCCCGCAATCCATCCCTGGGTGATGCAAAGTGTAGAGATGAGCATTCAGGGCTGTGGAACTGACACACTGACGACAGGTTATCGGTAGACTTTGGGCGCTGTTCACTCCAAAGGGTAAGTGACTTACTGCCGCACCGGCAGTAAAGTTTGCCACCTTCAAGGACATCCGTTTTGGGGCCGCCTGCAGATTTTGAAGCGAGGTGTTCTTCCATCTGTAGAAGAACTCGGGCCGAAGTAGAAAGATCAGTATCATGGTATGTCTAAAATACATTGACGCTAAGATGCAAGATACGAAAGCCAGCTTCAAGGTTTATAGGTACACGCAAGGTATTTGAGCTTCCACTCGAGCTACGTATCTTTTAACACTTGTGTTAACCCCCGTACTCTTGTGGCCCGCCGCACTCTTTGCGTAGCTCGTCTTGATGCTAAGTGGTATGTCTTGCTACACTGATTATTATCTGCTGACTTGTGACTCAAAACTCTGGTATATTGCTTGCAAGGATGCCAGTGGATAACATTGACGCCGTGCTACCTGTTCAGCCGCTCGTTGAGATGCTTACCAGGGAGCCAACACATACCAATTTGCCATCCACGCTCCTACTTTCTCTGTTTGGAAACAATGTCTTTCTCTTGCTTCACAACCTAAACATATAAAACGCTTGTGAGTAGTTTTATTGGCAATATCTTCGTGCTTTGTGCTGATGTTTTGTAGAATATACCACGCTTGGGGCCGCAAAAAAAAGGCGCTAGAAGGGCTAAAGAAGTGCAGGATAGATGCTGATCATAAAATAAGATTAGCCGTACATACCGTTTCGTTAAAGGATTGTATGCATATAAAATATCGTAGCGCTGGTTGCAGAAGCCGAGTGGACTATTTGTATACATTTGCTTCAATTCTTCAACATAGAGCAGCATATATGGTGCATGACAACCGCCAAAATATCATCAATGCTTATTGATTTGTATCCACCCCGCTTGCGCCAACTATCACCATATGTCTACCAGTTATGGGGACGGTACTTCTAACGCTGGAATCTGGGGACGAAATTAGTACTAATCATCTACGCAAATATTCGGCGGGTTACACGTGTACATACTAAAGGAAGTGATTTATCATTGATGCATCGTATTTGGTGGGATGCGTAGATGTCAAGATAGATACTTTTTGGTTGGCTAATTAGCCATTGCGGTGCCGAGATCACGTGGCAGGCGCGTCAACGCGAAGGTCTTCTCGGTCCCTGAGGGGGCGTATTTGACGTCACGCGTCGGCGTTCTCGCGCGCCGATGTCGGTGTTCTTGTTGTTCTCATTCGAATCCAACATCAACCGCCACCGTGTTATATAGTATTAGCACCGATGTTCAATACTTTTCATCTGGCCAACGACCACCTTAGTATCAACGCCGTATCGACACGCACTTGGCGGTGGGCGAGCTGATCTATGAGAGGCACCCTTGCATGCGCTAAATAACCGTTGTTTGGGGTCAGAATTAACCGCGTAAGTTCAGAGTGTACAGTCTTCCAGGTGCATCGGTGCATAAGGTGTATTCGTTTTTGTTTCGGCTCCCCTATTACTTTGACTACTCAATCATTCTTTGGTAATGCTTATATCTGTATCAACTTCAAGTAACTACCTCGTATGGCAATTGCACATTCTAAATCTATTTATTATATGCCAAGTTCAGCATAGCTGCAGACGGTTGCCACCAAGTGCTAACGCGCAATACCCCCCTACGAACGTAATTGGCCCACCCGGGAAACTGAGCTTTCAGTTCCACCACCAGGACATCTCCCTCCTCTACATAATCCCATATAGGATGCCGCACACCGAATCGCTTGCCCATGCGTAGTTTATACCCATCCTTATCCTCACCGTCCTGCCGCCGTACAGGATGATCATGGCTAAGCCAAAAGGCTGGCGAACCGTCGGGCTGAGTCTTTGGGTTGAGATTACCAGACTCTTCATCCACGCGACAAACGCCGATTTCAAACCAGCTCCAACTCCCTGCCTATCCACCCGTGATCTAGCGAATTAGGACATATATCTACGTACGATGATTCAAACAGTACGTACCGACGGATTGCTAACCCACCCCTGGTGTTTGGAGTCCGTAAAGAGCTGGATACTATGGATATGACTGGCCATCCGAGCGTCCAGTGCCGGACTTCGTGCCCACATCGTAGATGCCACTTGTGCATCTCGTGCGTGAACACTCGCCTCTGTGTTTTCTTCAACTGTGTATTCCGGGTTAAGGCAATGGAAGTTTGCGAAGCGGCAGATCAGGAGTACGAGCTCCTCGGGAAGTCCTGGCCGACGGTTACGCTTTGAGCCTCGCGCCAGAGCCAGTACAACAGAGTAATATCTTCTCAGCGGTAGTCGTTCGGCGGGGAACGCTAGTGGAACGTCTGCGGCCTTTCGAGTGCCTGATCCTGAGTTGCCCATGGTGAAAGCGAACACTTCCGAAGTAGATTGCCTGATGGTCGAGTTGGTGGTGGTTAACTGCTCCAGAGACGTTCGTCATGTGATGCCAGTCAGAACGTTGATGGATGCTGACGTCAATCGCATAGCCTATAAAGAATACACAATCTTCTCGAAATACGCCCAGCTGATGTAGAAGACTGCGACGAACCTTATCTAGTGATTGTATATCAGGTTTAGCATAGCTACCGACGGTTTCCACCGAGTGTTCACGTGCAAGGTCCCTTGACGAACATGGTTCTCCCATCCAAAAGAGCAAGCACTTAACATCACCACTAATACGTCGCCCTCCTCAACGTGCTCCCATATATCATGATCTGGCCCAAATTCTATCCCAGTGTGTAGTTCGAAGTCTCTTTGATTGACTCGGTTTTTGTGACTCTTCCAGACAAGCCGCGATCCGTCCGTGTACGTCTTCATCGTTAGCTGCCCCGATCTCTTATGTAGCTCGGCAACACCAATGTCAAACCAACTCATAGAACCGTACTACCCACCACTCACACGACGTCAGCATATCGGACAAACAAACAGCGATTGTGATGTAGTGCGCACCTTTGGATCCATAGCTACTTCCTCAGGACGAGACTCAGCCGAAAGTCGAACACTGTGAATCTGGCCGAGAATTCGTTGGTTTAATGGTTGGCTTCTGATCCATGTTTGTGTGATAAGGGGGCCTGTAGAATAAACTTTCATACTTCGGTTTTCTAGTACTGTGTATTCGAGGTCAGGTTGATGAAGACCTGCAAAATGACAGATTAAAATGACGAGTTCCTCTGGTAGCCTTGGCCGACGTGGATATAGCTTCGAGCCCTGTGCCAGTGCCAACACTATCATGTAGTTTATCCTCAGTGGTATTACTTGCGAGGATACTCTAGCAGGTTTAGGTCGTCGAGAACGAGAGTTTGAGTTACCCATGAGGGATATTGATAGACAATTGGTCCATCACGTGACGAAGAGGAATGGACATTGATGATCGTAACATCACAAACATGTCTGCTTATCCAGGAGTATGATAGAATTATAAATGACCATATACAGCGCAGGTACAAAACGATCTAATATGAACGGACGCTCAATTTCCCAGAACAGGTTGGGTCAATCTCGATCTTGCCCTGATGGTTGGGCCATATTTCTACAAACGTATTGCTTTCAGTCAAGATATTATCGCCCCAGCAAGTTTAAAACCTACCAAGAGAATATACGGGATAGGTACACAAACTAGCGCTAAGAATGCGCAGAACATGGTCCCCCATTGATCTCCGGCCTTTTCAAAAAGGTGCGGAATGAACAGAGGGAATGCGAATGCAATGGTCGAGCGAAGAATACCGTTCGCTGCAAGACAGCTCGCCGCATACATCGGGTAAGAACTAACAATTGTATGAGCCCCAGCCGGTAGTTAGGTACATTTATAACTTACTCGACCATATACGCAACAACGGAGGTAAACCCAATGATTGACCCTGTTCCAAATGGCACCCCTGCGAGGATAGGAACAATCCAATGGACAGAAGGGTATGCTGTCCTATCCAACAAATAGACTTAGTTGAGCATATAGCCAGATATCTAACCAGTTTAAACCTACCAAGCGAACCAGATTAAAGACATGGGAAGTAATATTGCTGCATAACATGCTCCAACCAATCGCTGCTCAGGTGGTGCGTGTCCCCCAGCTTTCTGAGCGGCGCGCAGGTATCGCTTATTCTCAAATGGCGAAATGATAACCGCAAGGATTATACCAACTCCAATTCCTAGGAACGCCAGCCCAGTTTGTCCCGAAGTGAAATGCCTGTGGCGCTGGAACACTATCGGAAATGCGGCAAAGAAACCGTAGAGTGTCCCGTAGACCAGAGCGGTGTAGAGCGATAAAAATAACACAATCGGTTCGTACGCAAGCATTTCTATGAGCAATAAGCATCAGTCGCTTAGGAGACTACGTCTTTGGAATAAATCTACCTAGCGGGCGTCTGAAAGTAGACCTTAGCACTTGGAGAAGACTTCCGCGTTCAGCAGCTTCATATTTCGTCACGTAGATAACCCCAGTGTTCGATTCAGACTGGAGTTTTGCCGCTCGTCGTCGTAGTAGAACTGAGGGGCACTACATGTATGGTTAGTAGTTCCACGTGGTTTAGAACGATAACAACTCACCGTTTCAGGAACAAAAGCAACGTATAAAACGAGGACAACACTCGAAAACATCAACATAACCCAGAAGTTCCAGCGCCAGCTGACATTAGATTGCGCGATAAAACCCTACGCATACATTCATTAGCACTAGAACATGTCCAACAAAAGCTTAGCACGTACTCCGACCAGAGGTCCACACACTGGCCCAAGAAGCGGACTGACAGCGAGTATGATGAGTGTAAGCGGCCCTCTTTCTTCCTTCGTAAACATGTCTGCTAAACTCCCAGCCGGGACACTGAAAACAGACGAGCCAAAACATCCTCCAAGGAGTCGCATGAGTAGCAAGGTTGTGGTATTCTGGGACAGTCCAGCTCCGAGGTGAAATAGTGTGTACGGAAAGTAGGATGCAATGAAGACGGTCCGACGGCCATAGAGCTTTTGTTACATGGTAAGTAGCATACATAGTGCATAAATCTATGCGTACCTCAGATAACGGACCCCATATGAGCGGGCCTAAACCAAACCCAAGGACAAATAGTGAGAGACCCAGAAGGGCAACATCCGAGTTTGGCCCAAATTCTCGCATGATGCCTGGAATGGCGGCCGCATATGCGCTAGATGAAAATGCGACGCAGAAAGCGGATAATCCAATCTAGGGAATCATAATGTTTTATGTGTAGCTGTTTTTTTCGCGGAAGGCTTGATACACATACCAAAGCACCAATCGTTTTTCTATAACTAGGTTTCCAGTTCATCGGGTTTTCTGGATCGTTTGTGTGCCAGTCCACGGTAATCGTCCCACTTTTACTGGTATGTTGAGAGTGGAGGTGATATGCTTCAGCGGAGTGTCGCAAAGATGGAGCTAAGGTAGGCGACGGAGATACCAAAGGTTCATGACCTGGTTGAGAATTGAGTGTCTCAGATGGGGTAGTCATGGTTGACTGAAATTCAACTGGCCTAACCGGTAGTATCCACCCTTTTATACACGAGCCCGTAAGATAGCGTAGAGCGCCTTACGCGCATAACGTCACCCACTCTAGTACACACCGTGAATATATGGTATCCCGATGCCCGAGCTCACGTATGGATTCGGCACTTACTGGAGTAGCTGCCCCTCAGCTGTAGAAATCAGCAGCTTCTATGTAGGCGGGGTCAAGTTAGTGCGCGGACAGTAGCTTGTTTGAGGTGTGAAAATGTATTGTGGGGCAGCCATGTAGCTCCTATGATTGGTAGATAACTTTAGGACGTACCATCACCACGGGGGAAGTCGGGGAGACCTCATCACTAATTCGCGAGCAAGATACCTCTATCCCAGAGGTTAGAAATCGCGCTGATTCTCTAAAGGAGAAGAGGCTAACCTGAACATATAACGCGAGTGCGAGTTGAGTGTTTGTTCTTAGAAAGGTGATTACCATAATTAGCCCCTTGAGAATTCTGTAACTTTAGTCCCAATCAAGCATAAAAATAACGAAATATGACCAGAGCGGCCCGGCCACGGTACTCACAGGGTCACTTCTGAGAAAAATCATGCTCAAAGTCTCGGCTACCCCCGCTCTCCGAGATGAACCATGTGAATCAGACCAGATACGAAACCGAGATAGAAATTGAGATAAATAAATTATAGCACTTATCTCACAAATCCTATCCGGTATATAAGATCGAAGCCCCTTTCATAACTTCGCCATCACCTTACTCTCGCCCTCCTGGGTGTTGGGTTCCCACCACACCACCGTCACTGTGACATCGTCGCGGTATCGCCGGGAGTATGGCGCTGGGATCGATAACGTTTGGTTGAGCCTTTCTCGATCCGCACCACCAAAAGCGTTCCGGATAAGATGTGTCCCAACGTTCTCATCTACGAACGCCCATTCGCCCTCTGTTGATCCTTGTTTAGCCTTACTCTCGGCTGATTTTCCCTCAACTCCAGCGGTCTCGGCGGGCGCGACAACTGTTTCCGCAAGTTCTGATTTGGAGATACTTCCTTTTCGCCCTTCAAAATAACCGCCAACTAGGGAGACGACCTCTGAAGAAGATAGCTCGTCCCATAAGCCATCTGTCGCGAGAACAAGAAACCGCAGAGTGCTCTTTGAATGAGGTACCGCCTTTGGCTGCGACTTATAACCACGAGACGATAAGAAATGCAGGTCACGTCGAGTGATAACAGGTTGGCTTGTAACGTAAGGGGGTGTTTTGAGATTTGAGGGGCATTTCCGGAATGTGGACCCAGGAGGTAAGAGGGATGAAGTCAACCTGATACCAGTATAAGCAATAAGTGGACATGAATGCATACGTCAGTCGCTTTACTTGCCTCTCCTGTAGCTCGCGAGGCCACTTGTAATTTGAATCACCGAACGCTCGAGTTGGCTCCAGACCACCTACAGATCGGGATTAGAGGGATAAACCACAAGTGATACATTCATACCTAACACGCGCCCTCGCTGAATCACATATGAAGCCTCATCAGGAGGATGTTCTGACACCATTCTACAGAAGGAATTGGTCGCCTATCAAAAAAGACACAAAAATCCACATACCTCTTATACTCATTAATATTACGGCCAGTTTGATCCTCCGTCAATACTTCAACCCGCCATTTGCCTTCGCCATTCGCATCTTCATCCCAGTATCCCGCAACCGCACGTGAATCCCCAGTTACAGCGACGTGAAGATCCCGCCTTGCCGTGTCAAGGATAGCGAGAAGCGCGCAAGACCCCGAAAGTGCTGGTAGCATGCTCGCCTCGGCCATTGGATGCTCCCAAGGTTTTATTGTTCCAGCCTTGGCCTGTAGCGTTTCAAGTACTCTAATAGGCGCATTAACTATTTCCGAGTCAAGGTTTGCGAAAGCAGTCTGGATGGCAAGTTGGACATATTTTGGATCGGTTGAAGGGGAATAGGTGAAAGGGGACAGAGAAGCTGGGAGTAGTGACACGATGTACGATAACGTCGCTTTGAGATAGTCTGTAATGGACTTTCCAGTAGGATCGATGCCCTCTTTTTCGACGGATGGTCGGTCCAACGTGGACAACTCCAGCGCCACAGCGGGTATAAGTGCCTTAGCCAGTAGCCTCGATGTGTGAGGTCCGGCATGACCATCCATCACAGCAAAAAATAGCAAGTCCCCATAATCAGCTATCCCTAGGCCAGTCTTACTTTGTCCTTTAACATCGTTTCGTAGAATAAGTTGCGCGCTAGCATCTTCTATCGGATTGTTGGAGTTTAGAGAAGCTGTCGCATGCCTCCACGTCACTCCGTATGGACGGCTAATCGACTCGCTTTTCGCGTTCGCTCTGAGCAATGCTTCGATTTGATCATCAGGGAGCTGTGATATAGACTTAGTTGTCATTGCCGTACGGCCGTCAGATGAGCGTTGTCGGATACGGATCTCAAACGAAGAACCACCAGATAGCCTAGAACCAAGATCACTCGAGTATATCCAGTAGCCCGAGTATCCCAGCCCAGCAGCGGTAGCAGCGTAGAGAGCAGGACGCAAGAGGCTTCCAGGACGAGGGCGAAACATTACTTGTGCAGATCTACTCCCGGCGCACTACCCACTTCAGTACCAACGCCCTACTAGAGGATAATTTTTTAGAAAGTCTGCATATTTCTTACTCCCATCCTTACATCTTTGAGTACAAGTGGCCTTTCGACTGAAGACTTTGATGAGTCGTTGCCAAAAATTCAATAACTTCACCTACCAGCGGATCGACGTCGCAGGGTTTACTGATCGGGCTGGTTGACGTACACGACGTAAGCAGAGGTGGGTAAGCGCCAAGCGCTTTTCGGAACCGGATTTATGTCGGACCCAGCTGCGTCAGAGTAAATGCGGATCTCCCTCAAAAGATTTCATGGCTTATGCAGAACATTTCTGAGGTTTATTTGCTCCATATGAGGTGGGAAAAATGCGCTAGTCAACCGTGAGGCAGTTTGCATTAGGCGCTCGTGGATTTCCATGCCACTATGCCTACATTCGTGGTAGCCCGAGCTTGTTTTTTTGGCTTTGTATGCACTGGTAATTACAAAGCTTGGTGTTAAATCCGGCGGTGTACATCGTCTGGCCTTAAAATATAGCATCAACCAACCACAATAGCGCCCGTATATCAATAAAGTCGGGAGGGAAGAGCAGAGTGGAATGCCATAGACGCTAGGTGCTCTTCACTTGCGGGGTTCTGTGGTTCGGCACTCACACCGAGCTACTCGGCTCTGTTCAGCCTGTTGCTCAAGGAGAGAGCACGCATAGACTACCTAAACTAAGCGAATCGATGCGCATTCTATATGTGATCGACGATCGACCTCATCTCGCGAACTTGCTCTTCGGTCAAACACTGAGCGTCTATGGAACTGATACTCCATTGCGCTGTCGCAAATCTATATCTCATCTTAAACTGTACGACTTAAGCCTCGTTACTCAACAATCTCCCTCACAAGTAAAACCTTTTGGGTACCAGTACACCTTCTCACCCACTCCCAGGATACTTTTGCGTAATTTTAACTCGGGGCTGAATCATGGGTCGTTGCTACAACGTGTTCGATGTCACGCGATGAGCAGTACCTGGTTATCGAGAATCAGTCGTCCTCTCGTTTATCAACACGAGGCCATCTATGCCGGTCTGGGTGTGCTGGTAAGCGCCAGCGGTATCGGAAAAGAGGGTTTATAAAGTGGTCCTTGGCCAGTAACGACTACATCATCCCGAGATCGCATACCCCCCAGCGAGTCACCCGCATCACGCCCAACTCACCTCCAGTATCCGCGTTGATATCTCAACGACCAGTATGTGAGATACCATAATCTTATGATTATACGTTTGTCGGACTCATCAGGCCAACTTAGCGCTCTATCGATTAGTCTGGTGGCACGACACGTAATCTCTGGTATGTGTTCAGTATGGTTAGACAATTAGAAACGTGCATTTACCTAGGTTTCCTCTACTTCGTTAATACAATTAGCCGAACAACAACTTCAGTTCAATGGCGACCTTAGGCGCATTACCTTCCGGTTTATCTACGGACAAGGACCTTCGTATTTCTTCTCTTGGGATTGCCAACTTCGATTATCAAGACACCCACAGCAATCGGATCTCTCCTCGCAAAGTAACAGAGATGCACTATTACTCGGAGCAAGCTGGAGATCTAGATGATTGGATCGTACTCAAAGTGACAGATCCTACTCATGACGCCGACGTGTGGGTTCGATTCCAACCAGATTCAGGTTGGTAGAACTATTTCCCGAGGCAAAAACTACTTACTGAAACATCGTATAGCGGGGTATCTTGGAGATTTTGCTCTAGACCACGAGCTCGCTATACCGGGAGATGCAGCGCTACGAGCCAGTCTCCACTTTGACAATTCGATTGGGTACAAGGATGCAATTGAGACACGCTCTGCGGTGTTTAAACAATGCAAGGGAGCGGGTGCTGAGGTAGGATAAATGGATGGGCTTGCAGCAATTGTTATTTACAACTATCTCTTTAGGCTGGTTCCACGCTTTGTGCGTCTAGGTATGCCGAGATGCTAAGCCTTCGCATCGGGCAAGGAGTCGGTCGCTGCACCCCTCAAGATCTTTGTGAAATATGGCCCGTTTTACCTGATTCAGACCGACGCCTCCAGGCGTTTTACTGGTACGAAAAGACCGACTCTTCAGGTATCGAGTACATCGTCCTTCACGTAGTTGGGTCCTCGTCCTACACGCAGACGGGCCAGAATTGGTGGGTTCGGTTGGAACGGGATGGATGTAAGTTTTTATTCAACACGCGTTTTATGGTCGAGTATTTACCTAAGCGCACAAGCAACTGATGAGGCGGTGATCTCAAAGAATCGAAGGCTAGTCGAATTATCTGAATCAAAGCAAACAAGGGCAATTGTATTCCGTGATGGAATACCATTTTACAACGTTATTCAAGTCCTACAAGGGATCCCGACCGGATTTGATATGACTACGGTACGCGTCATCGCTTGTATTATATGCTGTCTTTGACCCTTATTCAATGCGTTTAGGAGGACTGCTGGTACTATTCGTCTACTCTTGCTCATAGGCTGAGTGCGGAGGTTGGTGACGATCAGTTCGAGTGTCCCACAGAGGATCTCGCGGA
The DNA here is from genome assembly GCA_019616345.1 of Ceratobasidium sp. 395. Classification (NCBI taxonomy): domain Eukaryota; kingdom Fungi; phylum Basidiomycota; class Agaricomycetes; order Cantharellales; family Ceratobasidiaceae; genus Ceratobasidium; species Ceratobasidium sp. 395. The sequence goes on from WSTH01000743.1 coordinate 14,346, forward strand.
GATATGGTCGGGCGAACGTGGTGCTCAATTATTCGTCAATCGTATCCAGTGGTTCCAAGACGGACAAGGGCCGGATTACTTGGTACTCAACATTTCAACTACGAAGCATGATGGGCATGGCCTTTGGGTTCGGTTGGGACAGGATCCCGTGATCGGTGCGTTGTTCGACGGTCATGAGCTAGGAGTTGCTGAACTGATTTATCAATGGTTGACAGGGAGTCTCGTCGATACAGCATGCGTCACTCGGAATCGACGGAGTTTGCTGCGTTCCGGCCCACTCATGAATGCCGACGTTACTTTCAGCACTCTTAGGTTTGGGAAGGTCAAGCAGGTGCTGGGGCAACTGAACCGAGAGTTGGGAAATATGTTGTCGTTTGATGTGAGTCTACTGTATGCTGTACTGAGGAAGCGCGAGCTTATTATTCATTAATTCCAGGCAAACCAGGCTTCTAAGGCCGTAACGACTTTGAAACGTCTTACGGAGATGCAGGACATAGATTGCTACTGGGTTGATGGCGATCCGACTCTACTCAGCGATTCACTGTCTCAGCTCCAAATTTAACGAGTAAGGGAGAAGTTTAATTGGATCACTGCACAATATGCTGCGCATGTTAGATCTGTGGCGTTACTCTGATGCTGTCCATATTCTCTTGTGTTGTAATGTTTGCTTTTTTGGCTCTGTGTTTCTCCTACTACTATCCTTTGGTCCTCTGTGAGTACTAGTTTGTGTAGCTATGTTACTGGGTAGTAAAGCTCTAGTGCTTTCTCGACCTCACATATGCACAATTTCAAGTAACAATACCCTTGAGGTAGTTATTCAAAAGGGATGTGCTTGTTAGTGTTTATTTATGGCCAGGGGCGAGACCAACCAGCACAGCCACTGATCAGTGGCGCCGTGCGAGCGTATTGCGTGCTCGACTTCCTCCGGGTATCCGAGGACTGATGTAAGGACGCTGAGCAACGGCCGAAGCAAGACATCGGATTCATAAGTAAGCTCCTGGCTTTCACGCTCTCTACCGAACTATCTTCACGAGATGCATCCCCTAGCTCGCACTCGTCCTCTCGTACGCGCTCTCACCAACTCAAGCTTGCGGTGGACGCCGGCAGCAGTACAAACTTCTGCAACAAACTCGTCAAGCTCAACGACAGCTGTCAAAAGGGGAGTATCATCTAACGTTGGAGGAAAACGTCCAGCGTCGCATGCAGCAGTTGCCACAGCTCGGTCAGAGCCTCGCTTCCCCTGCGTTGATGCCCATGCCGCTCGCGAGCTGCGAGTTGCGCCTCAACCTATAGATCCGTCATCCTCAGGACCCGAACCCGCGTACGGCCGACCCAAGCCGACCTCATACCACAAATTCCATAGCAGCGAGCCACTCCCCCTCGTGTACGGCGACGTCCTACGCGAGTTCGACATTGCCTACGAAACCTGGGGCCAGCTTAACCCGGCACGCGACAATGCTATTCTGATCCATACAGGTCTTAGCGCCTCGTCTCATGCTGCGTCTACCCCACTGAACCCTGCTGATGGCTGGTGGGAGAAATTCATCGGCCCTGGCAAGGCGATCGATACAAACCGCTATTTTGTCATCTGTACAAACGTCCTTGGCGGCTGCTATGGTTCTACTGGTCCATCTTCACCAGACCCCTCACGCGGCGGCGCACCTTATGCCGCCCACTTTCCTATCTTGAGCATTCTGGATATGGTACAGGCGCAATACAGACTACTAGATCATCTAGGGATAGAAAAACTTTATGCCAGCGTCGGAAGTTCAATGGGCGCCATGTCTAGTCTTGCTACGGGATGGATGCACCCGGAACGAGTCGGACGTATTGTCAGTATTAGCGGTACTGCCCGAAGCAGCCCCGGGAGTATTGCGATGCGCTACGCCCAGAGAAGCGGTGAGTGACTCAGATTTGAGAACGCGAGTTCTATTCAAACGACCTCACTTAGTCCTCATGGCGGACCCCAATTGGAATAATGGGTCATACTATGATGGGTCGCCGCCTCACATCGGGATGAAGCTCTCTCGCCAAATTGCGACAATCACATATCGGTCCGGCCCCGAATGGGATCAGCGGTTTGGCCGAAACTTACGTACACTAGGCTCCGGTGAACAGGCACAAGTTGAGACAAATAATGGCATAAGGCGTCCAGCCTTGTGTCCAGACTTTTTGATCGAGACCTATCTGGATCATCAGGTACGAGTGTATCAACCCACAATACAACAAATCTAACACACCACGAATGATATAGGGTGAACAATTCTGCCTTAAGTACGACGCCAATTCGTTCCTCTATATCTCAAAAGCAATGGATCTCTTTGACATGACACAGTCGAACCTACGATCTCTTTCTGTCTCGTTTCCCGAGGTTCCTGGATCCCACCCTCGAGCGCCTCACAAATCCGCAAAAGCATCCCTTCATCTCTCGCCTCCCCCATCATACTTCTCTGACCTCTCCGCTGGTCTTGCGCCGCTTTCCAAAACACCAACGCTCGTCCTGGGCGTACAGAGCGATATTCTATTCCCCGTAGAACAACAGCGTGAGATGGCTGACGCGCTACGAATGGCGGGGAATGATTCTGTGGTATATTATGAGCTTGGGGGTGTGTGGGGGCATGATACTTTCTTGATTGATGTGATGAATGTGGGAGGGGCAATTCGAGGCTTCTTGGCGTGATTCATATCCTTACTTTGAAACAACGGGTTCATGTATCTGTCTGCTTCTGGAACATCCCAAAGTGCCGATGTAGTCACCGGCCACTGCATTTGTAATCCATCAGTTCCAAGCTCACGTGCCAAATAGCTTAAAGCTCAGCGACCGGCGCTCGTCTCTTTGCCCTTCTCCTACGTTCAGCTACTTCAAATACAAGTAAGTGGCCTGAATATGATGGTTTTTAAAAGAGATACTGACTTTGGATAGCAGCCTGCCTTACAGCTACTTCAGTATGAACGTACCCTATCCCAGCAATATCACAGCTGAGCCGCTGAGCGCTGAGCCAAGTTCAATCCAGGTATAAATAAACATCGCATATTCTACACATATCTCTACTTAAAGAGCGTACCAATTAATTTTGCGCATACAAAGATAGTTCTCGACGACGATCCGTGGGCGGGCGTGTACCATTCGGCGCATCAGGTCTCTGGGCAGCCAGTTCGGTTCGACCGGAACCATGCGTTCAGTATGACTTCACCGCACGCGCTCCATTATAACGGGAAGCTCTACCCGTCCGCAACCCACTTGTGGCACGCCATGCGGTTCCTCCGCCGCGCGGGGAGAGGGCGAGGTCACGCCGAAGAGAGCTGGCATCCAGAGTTAGCCGAGGATGTCCGAATGGCGACCGAGCCGGAGCTGTCCGCTGACCAATGGGCGCACGCCAGTATGGTCGGCAAGGACGGAGCGATCACGGGTTCGCCACAACGACCAGACTGGGAAGAGGTGCAGATGGAAAAGTTAGATGAGGTGCTCACGCTCAAATTTACTCAACACCCCTGTAAGTTTATTTTTTATCCTTTCATTCTCGGTCTAATATCAATGGGCTTTCTGTTAGCTTTGGGCAAGATGCTCATGTTTACCGATCCGGCGCAACTATTGTATATGTGGGATGCTCCTTGGGGAGCTGGGGCCGACCTCAAAGGACCGAACAATTTGGGCAAGGCCATCATGCGCTGTCGCGAGCATCTCATGCTGCATCAAGCACGGTAGTTTCCTGCTCCAAGTTTCTTTTTCCTTTCATGGCTTCTTTGATGACGGAACCTTAAGCTAGTTTAACTCTTGATTTTATGAACGGTTTTCTTCTCGCGTACATATGCAGTTCTGTTAACGTTCATTCGTGTTCCTGTTCTACGCAGCTGTGTTGTATATGCTGTACTTTCGATACGTCCGTGTATTGAATTTACCCCAAATGTATTTGTATTTTGAATGATCTATCTGTGAGTCTAAAGCACGTCACGGGGCCGCAACGAGTACTCAATAAATGTGTTGCAAAAGAAAACGGTACGTCTCGGATTTAGCTACAGTGATAGCTGCAGACCAAGCGTGATGTTCAGTACTCAAATCACCCAAAATGGGTGACTTAGGGAGGAAATATAGACCGCGCCAGAGATGAGATTCTGACCCATCATCCTAGTATCAGGAATCCGACCCCACCAGAGTATGGAACTCAGGACCCGGCGCGTAAGTGCCGGGCTGTTTCGCGGAATTCGAGCAGGTTACAAGTATAAACAGCCTGGTTAATTCCAGCATTTTGAGTCATCGATAGACACGCCGCTCGCGTTCGTTTTTGACCAGCTCCAGCGTTTGAAAATGTAAAAAGAAAACATATTTACGGTTTCAGTATATCCCGCCAGTATGATCAATCCATCTCCGCTTTGCACCCCAGTTCACAACCTCTCTGGCATTCCTAAGTTTCTGCATGTCCATCCCACCAGTACCTTTCAAAGCTCTGGTCAATACCTCTCCTCCCGCCTTTACGACCCCTGCTCCGCCAGCCTTGGCTACGGCGGCGCCCAA
>WSTH01000744.1:0-18857 GCA_019616345.1 Ceratobasidium sp. 395
TCGCTAGGCTTCTATTTGTTTGAGTGAATCATGCAGCACTTTTCTCACTCATTCTGGGCGTGCGACAGTGGTGCACATAACCTTTCTACAGCGGCTATGATTATTCCGTCAGTTCGATGTCTGCTTTGAGCTTAAGTTATTTATTTTCGCATTTTTATCTTCATTTCACAGTATGCTCACAACGTCTCCGCCTGTCTTCCCGCCTTGCTATTAGAACTAAGCCAGCCTCCGGCGTTACACCATGCAAGCACCAGATTCGTATCTATAATCTCCAACTTCAACCTCAGCACCCGGTCTCGGTCTCCCCAACTAACTCGGGCAACTCACTGGCACTCCTTGAGTAAAAAGTCCAGTTGTTCTTGTCAAAGCCAATGCATCGCTGCGTCGAACGCTGTACGAAAACTATATAGATTTGTAATGATTTACGATGTAGATACATCGCTTTATATACATAAGTATGTGAGAAATTGAAGACTAAAATTCATGAGGTACACGATAGACAGAACAGCGTGAGTACATGTGAAATCGAAATACAAAACATAGCAGAACGTCGTATAATGCAGCAGCGAGTTCAACAGTTCTCCTCCATCATGGTGGATGAATGTGCCCGTGAAGCGAGCAGACGCGACCCAAGAACCACCGAGGAGTGACAGAAAGAGGCTCGGGCGAGTCAAACAGAATCAAGTGCCAAAGTATTGTGCCAGTCGTTCGAGTACTACATGCTCACATAAAATAAATAGGTAGGAGTTTCGGCTCTGTTACCTGCCAGACATTCAGTCCTTCCAAATCTGGGAATACTGTTGAGCACCGAGCGCATACCGCCACAGAATGTTCCTGTGTGCAATGCCAAGAGGGTGTTAGCGGGCAGAGCCCGCCCTGTGAAAGGAGTAGCTCATATGCGTATGAGATTTACTGAGCCGTATGATCCAATGCAAAATGAATACATATGCACAAGATTTGACGCACTTTCAAGAGATTCGGGTTCCAACATTTCCCCGTTCAACGCGGTAATAGACCATGAGTTCTGTAGCTAATCATTCAATATTGGTGCTTGTGAGGGCTGGGAGGCAACACATAGGTCCGCTTTTGGAATTAAAGCCAGGAGACCATCGATGATCTGATTCTTATCCGCCAACTGGCGCATGAGAAATTCGCGCTTACTATAATCAAACCCAGTGTTAGTCTCTCGAATTCAACGAGAACAGAGACGCACTTGAGTGCCCCTCCCCGCTTCCTCCCCTCAACCATACACGGCATGTTCATATTCACACATCGCTGGCAAACATTTTGACCAGCTTCAAAGACACATTTCATCTGGATAGTCGGAACCGTGGTTGATGCGGGCAGGAAGTTCGGGGTAGGGGCAAGGTATCAACCAAGTACCGTCGGGACGTCCGATGGGTAAGGGAGACGAGGCAAGAGGAATACCCAGGGCAAGTCACGGGGCGGCACGAAGGGCACGGTGTCATCATGACGATTTCGTGATACATTTCATCACAAAACGTGGATGAAAACATTGAGCGTTGAGTTATTTCTCCTGACATAGGTATGATAAGCTCACAAGACGAACCTTGAGACGTTTACAGTGGCTGCATGCTCCGGGTCTAGATTTCGGGATATCAGAAATGTTAGTTGGAATGAGATGTTCGTCACCCTGCCCATAAAGAAAATGATGAAAATTGAAAGAGAACAAAATCAAACACTCCCTATTATTCTCATCGCATGCACCCATATCACACTCCAACCCAAGCTACTACACCCATACAAATCGAATCCAGTCCCACCACATCACTGTCGAGCCAATGGAAGCGGAGCGCGCTCGATAAGCCCAAACTCAGGGAGGATGATGACAGCGAGTAGGATTATCAGAATCGCCAGAGCACGACCCCACGACAGAAGGTAACAACGCAGGTGTGGGTGCTCAGCCAGCCTCGCGAGACCACAAGGCGTATAAAGAATGGAATATAACATGCAGTGGGCGGGATATGGTACTCTTTCCTCCCAGTTCGACCTTGCTGTGCCAGAAGAATGAAGATAGCTTAAAACTCACATTATCCTAATAGCGCCCTACCATATCCCATCGGCTCTCTTATATGTATGCCCACCTCCATCCTCCTCACTCTCACTCTCACTCCCGTCCTCCATTGCCGTAGGACCACGTTTATTCGGTCTAGGAGGAACTAACAGTCCGCTTTGTGAAGGTGTATGCTGGTACTGAGTTGCATCTCCTTCTGAGTCCGATAGACTCGGATAGACCTGCAGCGATGGGCCCGACAGATGCGGTGGGAGGCGGGATCAAATAGAGTGTGTCGTCTAGCTCGGCGCTGGCCGGTCGAAGTGCGATGGGTGTGCGTGGAGGGCCGTCGGTCTCATCGTTATCCTTCTACTCACCACCACATCAACACTATCCTCTCAAAAACTAAGATTCCGACTCGCCTGCTCCCTCGCGTTCGTATTCGACGCGCTCCCTCCAAAATTGACCGCACCCTCATCAGGTTTCGTCGGCGGGGGCGCGGACGACAATTCAGTCCGTACCCTCGGATGATGTACAGCACCCGTATCGATCGAGCCAGTAGTGGGAGAACGGTTTAGATGGATTGATTCAATCCAGGCGAGAACGTCTCTATCAGCCGCGCGTTCGGGCGCGTTGGATGATTGTTGTGGGATGGAGATGTTGGGTAGAAGGTTGATTGGGGAGCGCATTGCGGAGTCAGGGATCTATTGCCGGGAATGAGTACTGCAAATGTTATGAGTCTTGGGACCTACTTGACGCAAAAGTGAATCGATAATCCTGTCCTTTTCCGCCAATTCGCGCATGAGAAGTTCGCGTTTACTATGGATCATACTCGTCATCAGCCAACTTCTCTCTAGCAGATTTGGATATAAACGCGCGTGGGTTCCTGCTTCTGCTTCTTCTCTTCAAAGACACACGTCTTGTCTGAATTCGCACATCGCTGGCACACGTTCTGACCCTCTCCAGACACGCATCTCATCTGAACAATCGGGGTCACGTTCAGGTTATGGTGGGACGTGAGGCGGGAGGGAAGGATGAGCCGGGTATTGTTGGGCCGTCGGGCGGGTAGGCGAGATGATGACCGTAAGACAAAAGGCAAAGTCATCACGGCACGATGCCGAGATAATCATGCCATGGCATATGCCCGTCACCGTGTAAAGTCGAAACACCGATCAAATGTCATTACGCCACGGGGATCGAACAGGACCAAATTGAGGGGAGAAGGTGGGACCAAATTGCAAGTAGGAGGGCCAGGCCGATATCGTCGATGGTCGAATTAGAAGCAGGAGATATTAACAAGTCGAGTCCGTGGCCATCAATGAATAGTTGAAGACCAGGAAGACGAACCTTGAGAAGTTTACAACGGGTACATGCTCCGGGTCTAGACAAACAAAAGGTTAGGAATATTTATCACAATCGAAACATTACCAAAAAGAGGGCGTAATGCGCGCACTTTGTAAGTCTACCAAACATCGCTCTAGCTCTTCCAGGAGCGCACACGATGTGTGGCACATGGATAGGTCTTACCTAAGCTCAGAAAAATCTGTGTCATTAAGCTCGCCGACGAGCGAGAACTAGAACACGAAGGGGAACGAGGTCGGGTCACGTGCGCCTTTCGCACACTTATTTACACACCGAGTACCGCTGAATATGTTCGTAGTATTTTCCCCCGATAGCAGATATATAGCTTCCCCCTTTAGAATTCATTCAATACGAATATGGGATATAGAGACTAGGCAGATGTGCGGCGGGCCACTGCCTAGCCATACAGCGAGCGCGAAGGGTGCCGCGTTTACCCCGGATGGGAACTGTCTCGTTTCGGCTTATGAAGATGGAACTGTCAAGGTATGGGATATAAGCACTAGCCTCCGTACTTCGATACAGGCTCTCAACCCTGGAGTCGGGACAAATGAACTGGACGCCGAGATCACGAGTGCAACGGTGCGATGTCACTTCCCACAGAAGTATCCAGCGACTTGTTGGTTGACTATACTACATCCGCAGACTCCAGAGGAAATCGTGTCGCATCTTAGCCTCCGGGGCTGCGCAGACATGACCGACCAACTAGACCTGGCGACCTGCACCGAGCGTCCAATCTCGTCCGGGGGCTTCGGCGACATCTATCGAGGCGACCTGAAAGACGGGACTCAGGTCGCGATTAAAACAATCAGGCTGTACGTCGGGTCGAGCGAGCAGGACCAGAAGATACTCAAGGTCAGTCGACCCGAAACCGCACCGCTAGCTCGAGTACTCATAGGCGTATAGCATGCCGCTCACGAAATATACGCCTGGTCAAAGTGTAAACATCTGAATGTGCAGCCGCTGCTGGGACTGGTGATGTTCCACGGTCATATCGGGATGATCGCGCGATGGGAGGCCAACGGCAATCTGCCGCATTACCTCGAGCGGCACAAGGACGTAGATCGGTGTACATTGGTAGGTGTAGCCATCAGCCTCGGAGCAAGAAGTTGCCGTTGAACTGGTATGCCCGTCGGGTGGCTAGAGCAGCCAGATTGCTGAGGGCTTGTCGTACTTACATGCATCCGGAGTAGTCAGTCGGGCTCTTTTCATGCGCTGACGCTCCAGGTACTGACGACGCAAATCCTACGTCATACCAGGTGCATGGCGACCTCAAAGACGTGCGAAAATACATGTAAATCCTTGAAGAGTTTCTTGACACATTAGCTGTAGGCAAACGTGCTGATATCCCAAGGCGGCGTCGCCCAGCTTGCGGACTTTGGCAACGCCAAGCTAGAAGAATACACGCTCAAGTTCACCAAGACGTCCACCAAGGAGGCGATGTCGTCGCGCTGGGCGGTGAGTCTGCCAGCAGCACCGAGTATCGCACCTGACTGCTTTGTCTCACGTAGGCGCCAGAGTTGTTTGAAGGCAATTCGTGTAGCTACGCGACAGACGTGTATGCGCTCGGTATGGTGCGTTCGAGCGTGTATGTATTAAGTTATAGTCGCTAACCGCCATCTATGATAAATAGACCATACTAGTATGCACTGTGCCTGCATATTTAGACAAACCCTGACACTGGTTCATGCTTCAGGAAGCAATCACGGGTGATGTTCCCTGGACGGGCAAGAGCGAACGTGCGGTCCTGTTCGCCATCACGATTAAGCGAGGGTGTCCCGAGCGTCCCGAGGAGCATATACCGTCAAACTCGGAGCACGGAGATACACTCTGGTCACTACTGAAATCGTGCTGGGAGTTCGAGCCAGAAGGACGACCTAGCGCGGCCAATGTAGCACAAGCGGTAAGTGCAAATGTAAAGTACCCCGAGAATCCTACACGTATTACTGATCTATAGATGAGAGGAGTTACACAGAGTGGGCTTCAGCCTAGATGACAGGAGAATGTCGTGCGGATGGAGCCTATGGTGGTAGAAATACGGCGGTGTATACAGAAACCGTGTGGTATATGCGCCATACGCGTGTCGAATTTTGGCGTACTTATACTGTACAATCGGATCTACTCTGTTGGCTTCACAACTATCACTGTTCTCTATGTGACAACCAGTCTCTTTTTTTGGTGTGGGGTAAAAGTGCTGTCCCCGCTTGTCTGGTTTCCGCTACCGCTTTTTACCCGGATGCGTCCACATGATGATCATCTCACCCATCGCTAAAGCCTACGCTTAACCCCTATTAGTGGGGGGGGGGGCGTACTCATCTACTGTATCACGACTCTTGCTAGCTTTTCTCTTTCTCTCATAACGTCATGTAACGTCGTACCATAGGTCTCTACCCGAAGCGACAATAAATCCATGATTTTTTTCAACAAAAAAAAAACACTATCGGTCAGGCGGCCAGTGCTATGTAGACATTTCACAGCTCTCGAATCTTAATCTCAGCTCGCGCCCAGCGCTCATGAGTGAAAAGTCGAGGCTTGGAGATGCAAAGTAGATCATTGTGGCTGTGCTCATGCGGGGGCGGTTGGGTCACGGGTGTCATTCCCCATGTCGCGAAGAATCAAGGTTTGGCTTCATAATTGGAGGCAGACAATGTACAATACCTTAAATTGCAACGTGAGGACAGGTATATATTGTATACGTTTGTTATAGAGTAAAATCACACGGAATCAATTTCTTGTTCACCAACATTAACCTAGCCATATCGAGACGATTGATGGTCAGCGTTTAACGAAATGCTTAGGTCATGTAGCCGCCAGACACCTCAGTGCCCTGGTCTGAGAGACGCGTACGAGTTAATTTAACTTTAAAAAAAAAAAAACGCAATTGCCCCACACCACTAGCCGAAGCATCGCATTGACCTTACCCTCTATCAGCCGATTAACCTCATCTCGGCTGAGCATCTCGTGCTCAAGGCGTTGGTGTACCATTTCGATAAGCCGGCTGAGATCTGCCTGGGTCTGCGCGCTAGCGTAGTTCGCTAACAGACCGTTTTCGAACTATAGTGGAGGGAGGGGTTTAGTTCTGTACAATATCTGCAGTAACAACGATGATAGGCACCTACGCAGAACATCACGATGCGATTGAGTGTCTCTTCCTTTTTTGCATCGAGAAGGCGGGTGATCTCGGTTTGACGAGCGAACTTGACGGTCAGAGACTGTTGCAGGAGGTTTTTCAGTTCGACATCTACATCGGAAAGATATCTTGGACTAGAGTCAGCTTGGGTGTGACAGCTCGAAGCTGAGAAACACTCGTACTCGTTGAACTGACCGAGAAGTGTCAAGAGATCAACCGTAGGACTGTTGGAATCGACATCCTCCAGTCGACTAATTGCTTCAGAGAATGTTGCGAGGAGTTGAGCACATTGCTGGATCTCGATCACTTGCTCTCGTGCGTTTTGGTCGTTCTCTCTCGGCGCCTGCAAGATACGTGGCTGGTTCACATCAGCTCGAACTAGCCCTCAAGACTGAGAAAGAATGACGAAGCCTACCTTCAGGGATGTGACAAACGTGCGAATATCATGAGCGGCGTTTCCAGCGGCGGGGACGTTCACAAGGCTGGCGGCTTGGTTGGCTAGTAGAAGTGCACCTTCATGTAGCGTACGTCTACGCCTGTGCAGAGGAGCAGGGGCTGGAGCTAGTACGGCGGCCATTTCAAGGTATCGCGATCAACAGTATGCGTGCGCAAGCGGCGAATAGAATATGCAGAGCTGTTTCGGCGTCGAGCAGCGGGTGGAGGGCGAAGAGCGGACAACGAGACGACAGGCGCTCCGCACGAGCAAGCAAGCACTGCCAGTCGCCCATCACTTCATTGTGGCTACAATATTGTGTGTTCTAGTACATTAGCCACGAACACAGCCGCGTTAACTAGCACAGATGGCATGATTGGAACTAACCATACGGCTTTTCTTTCTCTCGTCACTTCCGACTTCACAGCATGCGGATAAGGTATAGTGGCTCTATATCTATCCTTAACTGAGTTATAGCTGAATAATATGGGATTTCTCTGTCGTTGGCCTTGTGGATGGCGGACTTTGCTCGAGCTTGTCCAACATCCTGGTCACGTGACTGACCGCCTCAAGCTTATTTGCTACCGAGGTAGCTCACCTTTACGCCATCCTCAAAGTGGAAAAATACGATTAGCGTTACGCTTGAACACATTCGAGCACTCTGAATCTGTGCAAATCTTCGTTCCTATCCTGCTTTCTGCTTTGAGTGCCTCAACATCCAGCCAACTGGCCATACATACCGTAATTGTAGTCGTGATCGGTTATGTGCCTTTGCCCCTTGTCCTCAAGCTTGGAACGACGGTACGAAGCTGTTAGAGCCGGGTAGCTTATTAGGCGTATCTTGACCTACTTAGTAGGACACTTAACTCCTCAAGCTCTTGTTGTACTGCCCCTGGCTTAAGTGTCTTTGCAGCAATGTCGTCTACTCCAATCTCAGGTGCTCAATCTAGCATATCCGCTGTTCTGGGTCACTATAGCTACTCCTATTAGCCTCCCACGGTGCGAGAACGACAAGGCGAGGAGAAATAATTGGCCGATCATCCGGTACTTGGCAAGCCATCCAAACTAACCTTGATAAGCGCCCTTGCGAATTGTTCGACACTGCTGTGTCCATGCAACCGGCTAATATTCTCCGCTACCCTCGCGATTAGTTTTGCATTATATACCAGGCTGTTCGTTTTTCACGACCCTGCTGACCATCTCGGGTTGTATACTAGAGCTCGAAGTTTTTAGGAGGTATGTTCATATCGACCCCAAAGAGTGAAGCTAACTCTCAAAGTTTTCTCAGTATAACCTTGACACGGTTAGTTCGTACATACACGAACGCTTTAATATCTTATTTCTGAACATCATTGAACCGAACCAGCCAAAGCGATGGTGAAAGTCTCCGACGATACTCTTGAGGGATCTGATAGAATCACTTGGGATAGCAGATTTCTGTCTGTCGCTGGGAATGACAAGATACTAGCTATGTTTATGCTGGAGAACGACTCCAGACATATGGAAGTCGAAGAGGCCTCCCTAATGCTTGCTCAAGAACTGTCGCTCGTGGATCCGATTCACAACTCTGAAATCGAGCAATGGATCTTTGATTGTTATCAAGATCTCTCCATGCGCCAATCCCAGAGTTACACAGATAGCGATCCAGATCTTCGTATGGCCAGCCATCTACTTTCTACCACACCCATCAGCGATGTGAATAGACCCAGACTTTTGCAGGTGCTTGGGAGCTCGCTTCACCAACGATTTGTTGCAACGGACAGATTGTCGAGTCTCAACATGGCAATCAACTGCTTCTATCAGGCGATTTTGCTTACAGACCCCGATGGGCGAGATGAACTTATAGATAGGATGTCAAATCTAGGAATCTTGTGCTTCACTCGGTTTCAGCTTCAGGGTACATTGGAGGACATCAGCCAGGCCATCACATGTTATAGCTACTTGACTCGTCCTTGTTCCAACAACGCCAATATATTGCAAGAGTATCTTCCTGCTCTTTCCTGCTTCTTCGCCCTTCGGTTCGAACGCACGGGAGAACAAGGGGACATTGATCAAGCGATTGAAACTCAACACTTAGGCTTGGCTTATTTCTCAAGTGATCATCCCCAATTAGCCGACTGCCTCAGTAATCTTAGCCACTGGTACAAGCGGAGATACGAGTGTTTCCAGGCGCTTTCTGATGTTCAGGCTTCAATCGATTGCGGAGCAAAGGCGGTTTCTCTGTCGCCTGAAGGTCATCCTGACAAACCTGGGCGGTTATGCAACCTTGGGAGCGCATATAGTCGTCGATACGAGAGCCAAGGCGACACAGAAGACCTGGAGCTGGCTATCTCTATTCATCGTCAAGCCGTTTCACTCTGTGATCGGAATGACGAGATCCTACCGTTATGTTTTGACTGCCTAGGAAACTCCTTGACCCGAAAGTTCGAATGTTCGGATGAGATCACGGATATTGACGAGGTGGTCGAATGCCATACACAGGCCGTCAACCTTACCCCCGAAGGTCATCCAGCGCGTAGAGAACGGCTTAACAACCTCGGAAACTCGTATGGGCGACGATTCAGACGTTTAGGCGAGGTTGCCGATCTCGAAAGGTCAATCCAGTATCTCGAAGAGGCGGTACTGCTTACTCCAGAAAATCACATCGATTATCCAGAGCGACTCGAAAACCTTGGTACTTCCGTAATATACCGATTCGATCGTCTCGGAAACCTTGGCGATCTCGATAGAGCTATCAGTTGTTTCGAAGAGGCTATATCACTTACTCCGCGTAATCATGAACAGAGGCACGGGCGACTCAAGAACCTTGGACCAGCCGTGCTACAGCGTTTTGTGCGCCTATTCCGCCTCGAGGACCTAGAGCGCGCCATAGCTTGCCAAACCGAGGCACTTGCTCTTACTCCTGATGGCCATATCGATCAGCCAGGCCAGCTTATCAACCTTGGGGCTGCTCTCCAGTACCGATACGATCTTCTGGGTCATACTCGTGATCTAGACGAAGCGCTGAACCTATTCTCGAAAGCTAATCAAAGTACCCCGGATAGTCATGCCGACAAGGCTGGACAATTACAAAGCCTAGCCAGTGCATTTCTCTCGCGTTTTTTCGACTCTAAACGCCAGCTGGATATTGACCAAGCAGTAATTTACTACGACCAAGCCCTTGTCCTCAGTCCAACAGACCATCCTGGCCGTTACGGAATATTAAGCTCGTATGGCGATGCTCTTCAGGCGAGATATGAGCTTCTTGAAAACCCTGTTGACATCAACAACGCTATCGAGCATCATCGTCAAGTATTATTACTCGTCCCTCAAGATCACGCCAAAAATGCAAGATTCTACAATGGCCTTGGTACCGCGTTGATTTCTCGCTTCATAGGGCTGCATCAAGTAGAAGATGTTGAAGAGGGCGTCGAGTGTCTCATCAAGGCGGTTGACCTCACACCTGAGCACGATTCAAACCTTCCCGGAAGACTTTTTGACCTGGCTAGGGGGATAGTATTCCGGGCCAATGCTCAACAGAAGCCCTTTGAGCTCACCCGTGCTATTTCGTGCTTTGAAAGATCCCTTGAACTACTCCCAGAAGGGCATTCTGCAAGAGCCGGTATACTCTATACTATGGGATGCCTGGTTGAAAGTCGGTACCAAGACCACACAGCCGACCCAAACGACCTAGTTAGATCGATATCCTTATACAGGTCTGCCGCGCTCTCAACTTCAGGAAACGCGGCACGCTTGCTCCGTGCAGCAGAGCGATGGGCTAGGGCTACCGCGTTGCTCGATGGTTCTCCGTCTCTTGAAGCGTACGGCCGGGTTATGAATCTTGTATCACGTGTAGTCTGGCTCGGCACTACTGTTTTCGAACGATATGAGAAAATCCCAGCCGTGTCGCATATAGTGATGGAAGCAGTCGGTGCTGCAATCTCTCACGGAAAACATGGTCTAGCGCTCGAATGGCTTGAAGAAGGCCGCTGTATTGTTTGGAACCAGATGGCATTGCTACGGACTCCCGCTCATGGCTTGCATCAGGTCGATCCAGCACTCGCCATAGAGTTAGAACAGGTAGCTCGAAGACTAGATCGGGCGAGCACCGTCAAACTAGAAAGGATCCACGCCGGACTGCGGCATGAACAGTCATTAGAGGAAGCTGCACAGATGCACCGACGACTAGCTGAGCAGTGGGACGAGCTACTCGCCCGAATACGCATGATGCCAGAGTTTCAGAGCTTCTTGCTACCCAAACAAGTGATGACACTGATGCGCGCTGCTGAAGCACGGACCATTGTGGTGATCAGCGTTCATCAATCTCACTGCGATGCTCTTGTATTGCTTCAGGGCTCGGGTCAGCTTACCCATGTTCCTCTCGCTAATTTCTCGTACGAGAAGGCTGTTCTTGCTCAAAAGCAATTAATAGGCGCATTGAGGGATCATGACGTTCGACAGCGCGGAGTAAGAGCCCATAGAGCCAAACCAAACAATAACTTCGAGTCAGTTTTAGCTCTACTCTGGTTGGATATAGTGCAACCCGTGCTGGACCGTATTGGGTATATGGTGCGTCTTCTATCTTCTTTTGCTGACGCCACCCCTTATTCTGCACTAGAGTCATAATACGACAGGTGAACTTCCGCATGTCACATGGTGTGCCACTGGCCCACTTGCCTTCCTTCCCCTCCACGCCGCTGGTATTTATGATATTCCACGGTCACGAGTATTCGACTTTGTCGTTTCCTCGTATACACCAACAATCAGCTCACTGGTGGCTAATACTGACCATTGTAAGGATTTTTGTGGCATCCTGGCTGTTGGTCAGACCAACACTCCCGGATACCAGCCTCGCGAGGGCACTATAGCCGAACTTGACCAGATAGCCAAACACGCATCTACCGTACCATTTTCTCGCTTAGACGGAGAAAACGCTACCACATCCGCTGTGCTCAACGCCATGGAACGTTATAGCTGGATCCACCTTGCCTGTCATGCGACACAAGAGAAGGCAGATCCTACATCTAGCGCTTTCCATCTCCATGACGGCCCTCTCGACCTCGCTACTATCATACGGAAACCGCTACCGCACGCTAGCCTTGCTTTTTTGTCTGCGTGCCAGACCGCGGCGGGCGACGAAAACCTGTCGGAAGAGTCCGTACATCTTGCTGCCGGTATGATCATGGCTGGCTACCCTAGCGTGATTGGAACAATGTGGTCGATTCAGGACAAGGACGCACCGGTCATTGCAGATAGGGTGTATGCGGAGCTACTGCAAGGGGGTGTGCCTAACAGCGGGCGAGCAGCTGTAGCGCTGCACAAGGCGACGGAAGAACTGAGAAAACAGGTTGGAGAGAAGGCGTTTGCGTCGTGGGTGCCGTATATACACCTAGGGGTTTGATGGATCTAGCTACTGTAGATATTGTAAGTTTAGTAGAAGGAAACGCAGTCTCCACCCAGGGATCCGAGAGGAGAGGCATAAGTATTTAAACCTTCGTTGCTGGGAACCGATAATAATTGTCACCACAGTAGATGCTTTCGCAAGCATGACTCTTGATAGTATTAAGAATCGACCATCTACAAGAATTATTAGTGCCGTGGTACAAGCTATATGCGCCTCAGGCTCTCCGGTGCGGCTAGTTAACGATCTAGAATGGTCACTTCTGTGATAGGCGTACACACGTGGCTTGGATGGAGTATATTTTCGTATGTTGTTGTCTCAATCAACTATTATTCTAGGCTTCTCGGGCTTGTTCCTTTGAGACACTGACCGTGCCAGTAACGTTATGTAATCAATGACAAGTATAGTCGTGCTAGTAACGTTTGTAAGCTGACACTGACCAACCACGGGCGTTGTGGCGACTCCACTCAACCATCGTTGAAGGCAGTACTAGTAGTTTCGAGACCTTCCCACAAACGCCACGACCATGACACCCATCAAACCAGGAACATACAGGGTCACTAACGTTGGCGGAGGTACGAGTATCTACGCGCGAGGCAACAATTGGGATACAGCTTGTTGGGAGAAAAGTAACCACAAAAATCAGCAGGTGCGCCTCGCTAGAGGACCGAAAAACTGAGTACAGCTACTAAGCTTTGTAACAGTGGTTTCTTCAACGCTCAGGTGCGGCATATCGAATGAAGAACTGCTGGAACGGCATGTATCTCGCAGTGGCCGAGACGAGAGATGGAGCGAGAATATTTTGTGGAAGATATCCTACAACTTGGGATCTGAGCCAGGGAAGTAGAGACCATAACCAATACATGTAGGTTTCAGCGTAACTATGTTTACGAGCTGCAGCAAAGCTGAACACCTTTGTGAAGGATTAAATTGGCGAATAATACTGGCTTTGCTATGGATCTCCGAAACTGGGGTGCATCCCACAATGGAAATGAGGCACGTCTAAGCTGCAAAAGATGGTCGCTGTTTATTAACCTCGAGTTGTTCTTCTGATATTCAGGTAGACTTGTGCCCAGTACGAGATCATCTTGACTGCCAAAAATGGAGATTTGAGCATTTGAGGTGAGTATACAACGAATGGTCTTCACATTGTTCTTGAAATTACTGACGTCTGGTAGTGATGACTCTGGAGAAGACGAGCAAGGGCTGGTTGCCGATATCTCGTTGAAAAACAAGCAGATTGAAGACTACAAATCTCAGCTGGTTAGAAAGGATGCAGAGCTAGCGCAACTTACCGAGCGTCTCACTTCTCAAAATCAGGAGCTAGTATGTAGGAAACCGAAGCAGGCCAGATAACTTGGTGGCTAAGCTTTGGGACAGGATATGCTTCGTACAGCCAATGAGTCCCTCCGCGCCGAGAGCATTGCCCTACTCTCTGCAAAGCTACAGAGCACAAGCGAACGTTTGGAGCATGAGTTGGGCCAGCAGAAGAGGGAAACCGACATTTTACGGGAGAGTCTAGCCGGTCTCGAGAAAAGATTTTCACAAGTAAGCTCAAACTTTGACGGAGGAGATAAATATGTGGCTCAAGCTAATTGTTCATGAGCAGATGGCAGAACAAAACGTTAGGCTTCATAACAACGCTACTTGAACTGAACTGGAGTATATGCACGTGCTTGAATAATTTTTGCAGTTTTATACCGGTTAGATTCCAAGGAGTATCGTCGTGTGGAACTTCGTTATATCCCCGGAGACGAGATTCCACTGCCTTCGACTGAGGAGCATACGGTAGGCTGTTAGTCGTGTCGACCATGCATCTCAAGTTTCGTCAAGCCAAAATTAGAATCTATGTACGCAAATTTGTATCCGTACGATCGTCGATTAGACGAGACTTACGGGTGTTCACATACGGTATATATTGATCACCTGCTCTCCCCCCCTCCGCTCTCAGCGATGTGGTGAGGAACAGGAACGCCTTAGATAATATTCTCGGAGCGGCAGGTTTGAAGTGAGCGAAATCCACTGCTACCATTCGGCATGTATAGCAATACTTATGTGTACGAAGAGGTAGTGCCAAGTCTACCGAATTAGCTTAAATCCTCAGGAATACTCTTAGCTAGAGGCAATTCTACGCTAGTCGAACAACTAGCTTAGTGGTATTCTACCGAATCGGCCTTTAAATACTAGTCCATTAGATAGGAATAGCCTTCAGTGGTACGTACTGACCATGATGGCAAAAGTCTCCGAGCACAAGTGATGGAGTCGCAGGGTGGGTTCGGAACCAGACGTCACATCTGAACCGAAGTCTGAACTCGTGGTTGCAGCAGTGCACAAGCCGGGTGACTTCAGCAATCGCGCGCAATGGAAAACGCGACACCTTGCCAACGTATGGTCGTGGCACGCTTTTGGGTTCCGGCGTCTAGCTCGCCAAGGATGGAGCGACATACATCAGTCTTAAGTAAGCACAAGTGAAGGTTCTATTCGCGTCCGCGCCTACGACCTGAGCCTCAGTTGTAATTCTTAGTTGGTTCACTCTTCGTCGATCCGCACACGCCGCCCACTTCGCCAGCCATACACGAATGGGACATAGGAACTAGCACATCACTTCTCATTCCACCATGTTTTCGTTCACTCCGAACGATCTACCAAATTACCCCCAATCCCCACCTCGGCACCACAATACCTTCCCCACCACCAAGCCACACGGCAAGCTAAACTCTCATAATAATCCTCGGCTCCTCGCTCCATAGCTCCAACCTGACTTCGCTCCACGCTCAAATCGTGCGGCAATTGTATCTTAGTACAACGGATCTGGTTTAATTTGAAGCTATTGTTATGAAGGTGCTGAAGGTTTGGGACCGGAAAGTGAGTTTGTTTGTTCATTTTTTACGTCTCACTAACTATTGGCTGGCTGATCATCGGTTGTCTGTAGCGAGCACTTTTCGGGTGTGGCCATGATCAACGATGCGAATCTCCTTGCGCCTGCCATGGTCTCTCTGCCATCTGCACACGATGCCAAGGTTTACGCCGCGCTCTAATGTCCCCAACTCCCTTCTCAGGACTCAGGCCAGACTCTGACTACGTCTCAATCCCAGCATCGCCCGTGTGCATCCACGCACATGCACACTGCGACAACCAATTCTTGCACATACTCTACGTCCCCAAAAACCCACTCGCATGCTTCGACATTGAGCACGTACATCCATGGTTCGACGATCGATACACCCACAAACCTACTCGAAATTGACAGGCACCACTCGAAGTCGGGCATCCTGCTCCACCCCTTCTCGCGGTGTTGAATGTTCCTCCGCTGGTGGGAGCGAACTATGGGCGCTGGCGAGTCTAAGCTTATGTGGGCTGGGGGACAAGGACATGGGCACGAGGAGAGGAGAGTATTTGTCGGCCTCAGGTGCGCCTCCCGGGAGTGGTAAAATCGAGGGTTTCGGCTCGAGTGTGGTGGAGAAAACTTGCATCGGGTCTTAGCCTGAGAATCAGTTGTCAACTATCCTAATCGTGGATGCAGCCGTAACCTTAACTTTCAGATCGATCTTAATATCGCAATACATGCAGTGCTCTCTACCTCCACTCCAGCTCAAACACGCGGTAGAGCGCTGAGTCAATATCCGACCTCGGGACCCACGAGCTAACGTCAGGCTTTTGTCGATACTGAGCAATCTGTGAACGGTACTGGTAGTTCGAGGGGACTGTAATGGGAGGGAGGGGCGGGCGTTATGTTTGTGAATCTTCTTTTCAAGGCGTGGGTATGACGGTGCGCTTTCGGGGGTTTAGAGTGATTTTCTCAGCTCTGTGTCGGTCTTTCTTCTCATTATCCCTGTTTCTACAACACCTCCAACAACGAACAGTCAACGTAAAAAATTTGAAGTGCTATGTTAAAAAAATTCTCTTTCGCTTCATGTATGCACTATCAATTGTCTATGAATTCATAAACGGGGTTGCATCACCTGCAACTCCCGAAGGCGGGGTTTGTTTGTGTATATCTAGCTTCGCTGGTTAGCCACGTGATCAATGGTCCAAAGCAGCTGGTCTTTTTTTCAGCAAGCACTACGCTCCGGTCTATTATAAGTCGGCGACAAGTTTCAAAGCTAAAACCACAAGCTATACGTATCCACCCGCCCCCAAGCCCACTCCTTGTTCACATACCGCTTTTGTATGTCGATGCCTGGATGTAACCCCTCTTGTAACGTTTCAAGACTCACGTTAATGTCTTGCCCCCCAGTGATTTCCCCATCAATCCATCAGATAGCGCTTTATAGACGAAAAGTTTCAATGCGTTGGCCGTGTTCAATCACGCATTGCCTTTTGTCGCGCCCCAAAACCCCAGCTTGCAGTAACAAAATGAGGTTTCTGTATCAAGACTGTTACAAGCAGAAGTTAGTCAACTCATCAATCAGGTCAACTGATTGACCACTGCTTATTTCTTTAACTTCATGAAATTCTTAGTAGATGCCTGCGCTACTGTCATAATAGTGGTTGATACTGAACGAGTGCATTTACCTCTTCAGGGTCACGTGTCACGTGCCGACCGACGACCACCACCACTCCACTTCTGCATGCGTCACTTTTGTCGTACTGAACTCACTTTATGGGCAACAAACGTCGAAAAACTACTGGAGCAAAGGCTTCGTCGTCGACAGGCGGCGGTTTGGGAAAGAATCCCACCCCGATCGACGAGATGCTGCTTGATTCAGAGGACGAGGCATATCTTCCCGGTGTGTCTCAACTTGTGGCGAGCATCCGCGCTGCCTCCCCCTCCCCTATTCCTGACATTGTTGGTTATAATCCGCTCATCATGCGCCTTGGAGAGAGGGTTAACGCCCTCGACACGGGCTCTTACGCTCAACATTACACTGATCCATACGATGGCTGGTCCATCAGTGGTCAGCTTTCGGCTCTGGAAGGGCTCTGAGAGGCTCCAGAGCCTCCAGAGGAGAACTCCTTGTGGCCAGAGCCCTTCCAGAGCCCCAATAATCTGATTTTGAGTGCACCCAAATCAGTCTCACACTCAAGCTCTGTGTGAAGGCTAACTTTTGACTGCACCATGGACTTACCTTCCCTTACACATAAAACCCACTAAATGCTAAAAACTACCCCTAGGTGTGTTGCATGGGTAGGCTGCCAAGGTATTGGATGGGGGTAGATGGGACATGGGAGGCAGGGCTGACTTGATTGCAAAGTCCAGCCCAGGTCAAGGCACAGTGTGTCTATATATGGTAAAAGTTGTTGAATATATGCGAGTTTCAAATTGATGAAAATTTGTCAGCGGGTGCGGCCAGCCCTTGTGAGTCCAAATGTGAACTCAGAATCCAATTTGGGCTTAAATTGAGAGAGAAAAACCCGAAATACTTTCCGGGACCCGACTCTTTTTCATGGATGTGGCTGTGCTATATAGCGTCACTTGTCTCCATGTGTGTCATATATGATAGTTTCAATTGATTATACAGGTAGATACACGCAAGCACAAACAAAGGTGAAACTCTCACCCGAAATCAAATTTGGAGGGCTCTGGAAGGGCTCTGGCCACAAGGAGTTCTCCTCTGGAGGCTCTGGAGGCTCTCAGAGTCCTTCCAGAGCCAAAAGCAGACCACTGATGTGACCCGTGAGCAATCCAAAGGTCCTGTGACCCAGGCACGTCCTTCTCATTGGCTGGTATCTATGTGATCTGATGTCATAGCACACGATCTGCACGAGATGGCGTAGATTTCGACTTGGATGCATCTGTTCACTCTCAACTTGCCACCACAATCATCAACTCTGCAAAATATGTGGGTGCAATTGTGTGCAAATATAACAGGGGGTTGTTTGGGCATTCATTGCATGCAATGAACACAATGAACTAGTGCAATGTGGTGCAATGGCATGCAAAGACATGCAATGAATGCCTGAACAACCCCCTGTTATATTTGCACGCAATTGCATTCACATATCTTGCAGAGAACCCGGCCATCTCATGCAACATCCTGTGCGCGAAGTAGGTCGCCCGTGTTCAGAAACTGATTTTAGGTGTTGCTGTTAGCATGCTGGACTGTAAGTGTCCTCCATCAGGAAAACGCGCTGCTGCTCAAGAGCGCTCAATAGAGCGGTTGAGCACGTTAAGCCGGTTGAGACAAACCTACCGTACAGGAGTGCTCACAAGCGCTCAACCGTGCTCAACCATGGTGGCTGTTCTCGTGCTCCGCAGCCTAAGAATCGACGACGGTGTTGTTACGTCGTAACGGTGTCATTACGCTCTGCTGCTGCCTCCCATTGGCTTATCCATTTGAGGGCTGTATGCGTTGTATTTGCAATATTCAGCAATATCGCGAACCAGCCGTTCGTTTTGAAAAATTTGAGAGCCATACGATCCGCAATAAAAAACTACCTTGTGTCGTGACCCGCTCTCACGCTTCACGACCTTTTGCGCTGCGCGCCTACCTTCTTGCCTTGCTCGCCTGCGCTGACGCGCCTTCTTACGTTGTCTCGTGGCTTGACACTCCTAAGCCCCTTTGTAAGCAACCCTTACACAAGCAGCACAGCCCGTGCA
>WSTH01000745.1:0-18846 GCA_019616345.1 Ceratobasidium sp. 395
CTCAAGTCTAAGGGGACTTGCATGTTGAAAAGCGTGAACGTTTGACTGGGCGGGAGCATTTCATTTAATTAATTAACCATATTAATTTACCAGATTCGGCCACATCACGTGAGATTAACACACCAATGGCACACACGTCCAAACTCTAGCCTCTTTGCAACACAACGACCATCGGAGATGGTAAAGTACAAGACAAAGCGACAAAATCAATGAGGCATGGTGTACTCATAAATGGTGTTGTCTAGTCTTATGTTAACCCGTCTACACTTTGGCGCGCTGGGGCTCTTGCGAGTGAGTAGGCATATATCTCAACTGTAAATCCGTGCGTCTTGCCTGAAGGGCTTGGAGATCGACTGGCCAACTATTCATTGTATTCATTGTATTATCTAGATAGCTGTGTCTCACATTTCTACCCTCTCTAGCTGCTATAGGCATTTCTTTCGGAGCATTTGGCGCGCACGGGCTACGTAAACGACCAAATATCACTCCGGACCAGATCCAGGCATGGCAGTCAGCCTCGCATTACACCGTAAGTTCTACTTCTACCGCTCCTTCCTATCCACATCCGTGGCCGAAAAGAAATTAACCACCATTCTATAGATATTCAACGGACTAGCGTTGATGCTCATTTCCATGCACCCACGCTTCTCAACACATCGATTCGCGGGCCCGGCAATCGCGTTGGGTACGAGTGTGTTTGCTGGGACTATTTATTTGCTGGTGTATAATCGTGATAGGTGAGTGTTTCCGACTTTCTGTTGGGGTGTGTTTTTGAGTTGGGGTTTAGGTTTAGGTTCCTTGGGCCGTTTACGCCGATGGGTGGGTTGGGGATGATCGCTGGGTGAGTGGTGTTGTGCAGTTGTTTTCTAGGCTATTTTTTCTAAACTGTTTGTTGGGGCAGATATGTTGCTCTTGCTTTTTAGCTCTGCGTGGACCGCTTGGACCACAACAACATAGCGCCATCTTGAATTACTTACTGTTGTGATACCTGGATCGAGTGGTGTAGTGTGAAAGTTCACAAGCGAAAACAGCGGCTATTGCATAGATTACATAGTACTCCCGTACTTGTCTCTGAATGATATAACCAAGCCATGGGGTAACTGAATCTAGCCGCTGAATTGAGAGAGTTGGCCTATTAACTTACGCGACAGCTGCAGAGCTGCCCGACTGTTTACGGCGTATAAAGTCGTGCGATAAAGGACATATCAGAGACATGTGTTTTGGCGGGAATGGCGGGATTGTTGGCGAAAATGGAATAAACACGGTGGCCCGATTTCCTTTTTCTGACCACGTGTTTGGTCATCGCGTGCAGGGCCAAATGTGGGGAAGATAAGCTATACACACAGACTATACTAAAAGATGGGTTTATCTTGTACAACTTGTGCTTGGCGTTGCAGCCGACGACAACGACTCTGGGGTTGTTGCTGGTGTTCATTGTTGGTGAGTTTACAAACTTTGGGTGTGTCTCGATCACGGCGAGGCGCGCGAGTGACGTCGGGGACAAGGCTCATTATATGTCGTGTGCAGCATTTCCCAACCACTATAACCACGATCCCAGCGACTTGAAACATTCAAGATCCTTCCACGGGGGTAGATATTAACTAGACAGGGCCGATAATAGAGAGCAGGTGACTAGGGTCATCTTGGTCGTGCTTGACGGCATTGAAGACCATGCGACGCCTGACATTACTATTACAGGCAGGTGGCCGGTGCTTTATAAATTTTCTCTCCTGCGTTTTCTCCCGACAACGACCACCACGTCTGTCCTTTGCGGTGAGTGCTATGCTATGCTCGATGTCGAGCTCGATGCTAAAGACAGCGCCGGCCAGTATTCTCTCAACAACGATACCAAGGATGGCAGCACGCATGATCCGGATCATACCCACTCTCAATACTCTCCCGCGTCTTTCGCGTCTTTCGACTGCACTTTCGCTGCGCCACGTTCGCCCCGTTCCGGTTCAGCTTTCCCCAGTTAGATGTTTCTCTACGCCGGCCCCGGTACCAGGGATAGCACCACGCCCGTTCCCCCCTCTGGACACCTATCCCGCGCGTCATATCGGGCCCAATCCGAGCGAAGCGGAACACATGCTCTCTGTGCTTGGATACGATTGCATGGATTCATTCGTACAAGACACCGTTCCCGACTCGATTCGCATCGCGGGAAACGCGGTCAGCGAACAGACCATTCCCGCGATGCGAGAACGCGAGATGCTGCTCCGCGCTCGCAAACTCTCAGACATGAACGAGCCTAGACGTAGTTTTATCGGTATGGGTTACTGGAACGCGGTGGTCCCTCAGGTCATCTTACGCAATGTGCGTCATTTTCCATTTTTGCTAAATTTGTCCTTTCACACATGCCTTTTTGGTAGATTCTTGAGAACCCCGCGTGGTATACGCCCTACACTCCGTACCAGCCTGAAATCGCCCAAGGCCGTCTCGAGTCGCTCATAAATTTCCAGACGATGGTGTCTTCCCTTACTGGTTTGGCTATCGCAAACGCGTCCCTCCTCGATGAAGCTACTGCTGCGGCTGAAGCTATGGTCATGGCATTCGCTCAGCATGGCCAAAAGCGCAAGACGTTTGTCGTTGATCAGGGAGTCGCACCTCAGACTATGGCTGTCCTCCGCACCCGTGCTCATGGATTTGGCATCCGCCTCGTCATAGGCGACGTATCCTCCCTCATCGGCCAAGGCGAGTCTCGTCAAGTCGGAGAGCATACCGTCGAGCTCTCCGATCTCGCCGGGGTTCTGGTTCAATACCCCGACGTCAACGGTTCCATCAAAGATTTTTCTGCTCTCACTGAGCATATACGTTCAAGTTCGAAAGCTGCCGCACCGATCTTGGCGTGTGCGACTGATCTGCTCGCATTGTCGCTTTTGACTCCGCCTGGCGAGCTTGGGTTCGATATTGCCTTGGGCTCGAGTGCGAGGTTTGGTGTACCAGTTGGATACGGAGGACCACACGCCGCGTTTTTCAGCGTGACCGAGGCGTTGAAACGCAAGATTCCAGGTCGACTCGTTGGACGAAGTCGGGATGCTACTGGTATGCACTATTACTACACGTTCTTATATCCAAACTAATGCAGCGGATAGGTCGCCCCGCGTATCGTCTGGCCCTCCAGACCCGAGAGCAGCATATCCGTCGCGAGAAGGCTACTAGCAATATTTGCACCTCCCAAGCGTTGTTGGCGAATACCGCTGCGATGTACGCCGTGTGGCATGGCGCAGACGGTGTACGGGCGATTGCAGAGCGCGTGCTGGGGATGTGTGCTGTTCTTAATAGCGTGATCGGGGACATTGGTATGTATCTCCTTACCTTTTGTTTCCAGTAGACTAAGTTTGGGTCTCGCAGATGGGATGAAAGTCACCAACGCGGACGGATACTTTTTCGACACGCTCACCGTCGATACTGGGTCTCCTGCCATTGCTGCCAAAGTTCACGCCGAGGCTGCAAAGCGCTCATTCAACTTGCGTCCAGTCGACGAACAAACGGTCGGCGTAACGTTCGACGAGAGCGTAACAGAAGAAGAGCTCGCGGGTATCGCGAGCTGTTTCCTCGTCGCCAGCGGCCAAAACGCACTCACCATCCAAGACCTCACCACATTCACGAAAAGCGCACCTCCTCGGGACGAGCCAGCGAGCCTAGCCCCCACACACGCCCCCGCCCCATCTCACAACCCCGTCCTACTCTCGTCTCTCCCGTCTTCCCTCCACCGAAAATCGGCTATCCTAACTCACCCAGTGTTCAACACGCACCACTCCGAGACCGAGCTGCTTCGATACATCCATGCTCTCCAAGAGAAAGATCTTTCGTTAGTACATGCGATGGTCCCGCTCGGCTCGTGCACGATGAAGTTGAACGCGAGCGCTGCGATGCGTGCGTTGACGTGGCCTGCGTTTGGGGGTGTCCATCCGTTTGTGGAGGAGGCGCAGGCCAAGGGGTGGAAGGTTGTTATCGATGTGAGTCTTTTGCCATATTGCCTAATTTCATTTATCCTATTAACGATATGGGTTTATAGGAACTGGAGAAAGATTTATGTACGATTACCGGCTTTGCTGGGTGCTCGCTCCAGCCAAACTCGGGTGCGGCGGGCGAATATGCAGGGCTGAACGTTATTAGAGCGTATCATGCCAGCCGGGGTGAAGCTCACAGGGATATATGTCTGATTCCTGCGAGTGCACATGGTACCAACCCAGCTGTGAGTTGTTCCCCCTTTTCATGAGGGCCAGTCACTGATAGCGTGTATAGTCGGCAGTTATGGCAGGGCTGAAAGTTGTACCCATCAAGAATCTGGCGAATGGAAATCTTGATTTGGAAGATTTGAAGGCCAAGGCTGAGAAGTATAAGGATCGGCTTGCTGCGTTCATGGTGCGTTTACTTTAATATGCTTCATATAAGTTGCTTATGAGGGTGATTAGATCACATACCCGTCGACGTATGGAGTATTCGAGCCTGGTGTACAGGAGGTGAGTTTTGGTGTATGAGGAGTTAAATCATGGAGAAATTGATGATGGGTATGTTCAGGCTTGTCAAATCATACATGACAATGGCGGGCAAGTATATCTCGATGGTAAGTTATACAAATATTTGTTTTTAGGTTCGTTACTGAAAGCGAAACGCGTGCACAGGTGCAAACTTGAATGCCCAGATCGGCTTGACCAATCCAGCGACCTGCGGCGGAGATGTTTGCCACTTGAACTTGCACAAAACCTTTGCTATGTGAGTGAATGTCACGCCGGGTAAATCGCTCAAGACGTTAAATCTGATATGTTTTCAGCCCGCACGGCGGAGGTGGTCCTGGCGTCGGCCCCATCTGCGTCGCGGAGCACCTTGCACCGTTCCTTCCAAGCCATCCAATCATTCCTAGCGGCGGGTCCCAAGCTATCGAAGCTGTCGCGGCTGCGCCATACGGTAGCGCATCGGTGCTCATTATTTCCTGGGCTTACATCAAGATGCTTGGCGGTCAAGGTCTCTCGGATGCCTCGAAGCTTGCGTTACTAAACGCCAACTATATCGCACACCGACTTGGGGGGCATTATGCGCTGCGGTACAAGAACGATAAAGGACGTGTGGCGCACGAGCTGTTGATTGATTTAGTCGAGTTTGAGAAGAAGGCTGGCTTGAAGGTTATGGATTTCGCAAAGCGGCTGCAGGTGGGTGTTTTTGGTTTGGGAAGAGCTATTTGGGTGTGCTTATTGAGTGATGGATTGTAGGACTATGGATTCCATCCGCCGACGTGCTCGTGGCCCATTTCGACAGCAATGTTGATTGAGCCGACTGAGAGCGAGTCGTTACACGAGATTGACCGGTCTGTTTTTCGATTTTTCATGGTCTATAGTCGTAGTGATTCTGACGCCTTTTGCATGCAAAGGTTCTGCGATGCGATGATTCAAATCCGCAAAGAGGCGGAGGATATTATTACCGGTGCTCAGCCAAAGGACAACAACTTGATTAAGAACGCGCCTCATCCTATTTCTGTAATTGTTTCTTCTGAGGAAGATTGGAAGAAGCATGTTCTCTTCCCTAAACCAAGCGACTAACTTTGGGCTAACAAACTCTGGCAGACCATATTCGCGCGAGGTGGCTGCTTTCCCACTCCCGTGGTTGAAGCAGCGCAAGTTCTGGCCGGCCGTTAGTCGTGTAGATGATGGTGAGTTTAAGAGTCCTTCCCTATTTGAAGGGTGGTCGGCTCACACATTTGTGTAGCATATGGTGATATTAACCTTGTGGCGAGTATCTTACCTTAAAACATCCTATACGCTTTTTCTGACCCTGTGATACTTCTAGTGCGAGTGCCCGAGTGTTGGCGAGCTCGCAGAACAAGGCCTCTAATCGGTCTTAACTATCATATCTCCCATAGACGATTTTGGTTCACGCTTATACGTAATGCTCACCTTCGCCTACGCACTATATTATCTCAACATATATACGCGCTCATACAACTAGTCTCTAGATCATTTCTTCCAGCTCCACCATGTCGTCCGCTCAACCGGCGATCACGGAGTTTTGTAATATTAATTGGGTTTTTTGAATGCATGCTTATTGGGCTCTATGAAAGACAAAGACGCTAGGAGGCTATATGTCGCCCAACGTCAAATTCGGTTGGTAAGTGTGGTGGTTTAGTTTGGTGAAGTATGCACCACCACGCACGCATATACCCCACTAAATAGGATGTTGTTCGGTGCATATCCAGTCCAGTATACGGCCCTCGGACCTCAACGCCCTGCCCAGGCTCGTGAGCCCCAGTGTGAGCATTGTCCACTAGAGTTGCTCCTGGGCCATATATAAAGTACACAAGTATATCCTCGTAAAGCCAGTTTATTGGAAGTAACATTTTAGAAAAAATTCGCCAGAATTGAAGAAGTCTGAGACAGCCGAATACTGGAGCCATGCATATGAGTCAAGGTAACGATATACTACTGTCTAGTACATGCATTTATCCCTCATCTAGGGCCTGGCGTTATCGAACGTAACAGCTGTCGGGATGCTGAAGTTACAGGAACACATCACTCAATCGTTCGTTATGGTTTTCTGTATATCACATACCTCTTATCATTTGGGTACGCAAGGTGCGCAGCGAGACTGTTTCCTTTGGGATCGCAGAAGGTGTCGCCACTGTTGCAAAAGCTAGCGATGTTTTGCGAGCTGGTGCTTCCGCCTATTGGCGTCAAGTCGACAGACGGCGAGTTAATGGGCCACGAGTTGGAGCCGCCCCTCTTCAGAGCGGGGTCTCCAAACACATTAATCGAGGCAACCTTACTCTTGAGGGCACTGGATAGGTTGATCTCTACGAAGTCACTTGATCAATGCAAGTCCTACGTTTACGAATATCAAGACTCACGGTGAACTACCAGAGCTCCTTTAGAATAGCCACCTATGATGAAGCGTTGGCTCGGGCACGCAGTAGCTTGCTTAGCGATGTAAGCCTCGGTCGTACGAGCGCCCGCAGCGACGGTGCTAAAATATTCGGCGCTTGTATCGTACGGAACACCGTATGCGGATACACTGGAGCCTAAAGAACTAGCAAGGGGCCTCCCAACGCTGCCCAGTCCAGACTCGGATGTTCCAGCCAAGAACACGAGCTGCTTAGCGGTGCATGCAGCTTGGCGAGGGGTAGGCTCGGTTGGTGCGGCGAAGACAGAGCCCGCAGCGATGAGTGGAGCCTGAGTGTAACGAATCGGAATATGCTCTCAAGCTAAGAGTAATCTTAACTCACAATGAAGTTGCTAAAACGCATTTTAAAGAATAAAATAAGCACAGAATATTTTTGATGAGTGTCAAGCTCAGTGGGCTACCATGTATTTATAGGGTGACAACCCGCCCGCCGGCCGCTTCACGGCTACCACGAACTCCAGCCAAGAATGCCTATTGCCTCCGGCCCAGGTACGGTCGTTGTCAACCCCCTCACATGATCCTCCTCAGTTCGCACATTTCTCATTCGTTGCATTGTGGCGTCTTTCAAAATTTCTCGAGCATAGAGAAAAAATTGATCGGCGAAGGTAGAGATAAGGGAAGCTATAAATTAGGTCAACAATCAGATGTGTTTCCTGACGGAAGCATTAAATTGGTCACCGGAATCAGCTTGATTGGTCAAATCAACCTGCTTGTGACCAAAAAAGACAGGGTACTGACGTCAGAGGTTATATTCCCTGCCGACTTATTCCCGAACCGCGGGATAGAAGAGGTCGAGTAATCGAAAGGTCAACTTGATACGTTAAAAGTTCCGCGAGCATGTATTAAGCGCCTTGTGGATATGGCAGCTTATATGGAAGAATACAGTGCTGACAGCCTTGGTGGCAAGCACGAGGGACAGTCACACTATGTAGACTTGAGCATAAACACCTATCCAAAGCGCGGCTGTGAACACCAACTGCGTGACTAGCGCATGCCATGAGTCGAACTATCAATAAGATATGAGTGACGCCACAGTGGCATAGATTGCTTAGTACATAACTGAACGACGGAAAGACGACTCCAATAAACTTCTAGTAAACTAGCTCAAAATCGCGACTTTTTCTAATTTTACATGAAAGCCCCTCCTGTTAGGCATTATTTTGACACACAGCCACCCAACACGCCAGACGGAACTTCGCTAAAACGTCGCGCATACATCGAGTTATAGCAATCATTTTAGGGTGTGTATATGCGCTATTAGCCTCAATCTAACCACGAGTCACTATTCACAGCCCTATTCGGGCGCAGAGAGCATACTATACTTGTTTTGAAACATCAACTAGTAGAGGGACCCACTCTCGGTTCTAACTAGGGTCTACCTGTACTGAAGGCCATGTATATAGATCAAGACAACCATATGATACTACGTATTGCATACATTTAGTTCTCAGCTAGGCTCTAGCCTTATCAAATGTAGCAGCTACCGTGGCACTAAAGTTATACAAACACATCAGTCAATCACTCGGTGTGGTTTTCCGAATACTACATACCTCCCATCAGTCGAGTACGCAAGGTGGGCAGGGAGACTGTTTCCCCTAGGATCACAGAAGATGTCGCCGCTGTTGCAGAAGCTAGCGATGTTTTGCGAGCTAGTACTTCCGTCTTTTGGTGTCAAGTCGACGGACGGCGAGTTGATGGGCCATGCGCTGGAGCCTCCGTTCTTCAGAGCGGGATCTCCAAACACGTTAACCGAGGCAACTTTACTCTTCAGAGCACTGGACAAGTTGATCTCTACGAAGGCACTTGGTCAGTGCGAATACTTGCATTTGTGAAGATCATTGAACTTACGGTGAACTACCAGAGCTCCTTTAGAATAGCCACCCAGAATAAAACGCTGAGACGGGCACGCAGCAGCTTGCTTGGCAATGTAGGCCTCGGTTGTACGAGCGCCCGCAGCGACGGTCGTGACATATTCAGCCCTTGTATCGTACGGAACAGGGTATGCAGATACACTGGAGCCTAAAGCTTTAGCAAGGGCCGTCCCAACGCTACCAAGCCCGGACTCGGATGTTCCAGCCAAAAACACGAGCTGCTGAGCGGTGCATGAAGCTTGGCGAGGGGTAAGCTCGGTCGGCGCGGCGAAGACAGAGCCTGCGACAATAAATGGAACCTGAGTGTAACGGATCAGTATATGCTCCCAGGGTAAAAGTAATTTTAACTCACAACAAAGCTGCTGAAGTGCATTTTGAAAATAGAACAAGCACCAAAGACTTTTGATGAGTGTCGAGTTCAGCGGGCTATCACGTATTTATAGGGTGACAACCCGCCCGCTGGCCGCTTCACGGCTACTACGAACTCCGACCAAGAATGCCTATTGCCTCCGCCTGGGAAGAGTCCATCGTTCGGTTGTTCGTAATCCCCCCACATGATCTTCCTTAGCTCATAACTCGGGGGACATGTCTCATTCGTTGCATTGTGGCATTTTCCAAAACTTGTCAAGCCCAGAGAAAGAACCGGTCGGCAAACGTAAAGATGCTGAGAAGCTGAAAACTAATTAGGTCGACGATCTGATGAGCTTCCTGATGGAAGCATAGATTGGTGACCGAAATCAGCCTGATTGGTTGAATCAACCTGCCTGTGACCAAAGAAGCCGAGATACTCAGGTCAGAGGACATACTCCTAACCGACTTATTTCCGAACCATGTGGATAGAGGAAGATAAACGGGCTCGAGCAATTGAAATGTCAAGTCAAGTACGTTATAAAAAGTTCCGTGAGCCTGTATCGAGGGCCTTGAGGATGCCGCGGCTCATGCGAAAGAATACAGTGCTGGTAGCCTTGGCGGCGAGCACGAGGGACACCCAATCTGTGAGTCCATGTAGACTTCCGCCAGCGCACAGAGGCTAGTAGAATTAGAAACTAGACATTTAGCTCAAGTACCGATGGCGTGTGCCACCGCTAATCATCTCTTGTGACACTACGAACAGCAAGCTTGTGCATCTCAGTCATGTCCCGCGTAACCGCTGTCTCGCTAAACCGGCTCGATACGGCAAAAAAAAGGCGAAATGACTTGCAATTGAACTTCCAGGAAGACCTGCCGTATTTTGGGTATCTAATCATTTGGATTATTGATTAGATGAGGATTGTACTGAACTTCTCAATAATAAGTACAATAGCTGGTTGGACGCTCCGTGCCTTCATACCGGCTGTTCCCGTGGCTGAAGGATTGAACAAATGGGTACAAATATGGTAGTGAGTTCTCACGTGACTAGTTTTGCCAACCCATCAATACCATTGACCAGTTGGTGCAGTAGCCTAGCTACAGAAGAATAATTGCTGAGAAATGAGTCTAAACAAGGGCGGTTATGGGTAAAATATGGATTGGTAGGATGCCAAATTGCACGTTGTTCTTGCGCTTCCAACACTCAGCGTCGTCTAGTGGTGCTTGTCTTTTAGCTCTGATAGCAAGTAATTGGTGCCCATTGATAGATACCGGACGGAAAGCCAAATAGCACTCGGAGCTAGCCTCGCTACCTATGCTCTCTTGTCCGCGTTCCCACCAGCGTAGCACGTTGAGATTGTTCTTTACAGGGTAGATTGACTAAGAATAGCCTACAAGACACAGCTTAAGACCAGAAAACTTCCTACAGCGTGATGTATGCACAGGATCGTGACTTTTCTAATTCTGCCTAGAAGCTCCTTCCCTCCGACGTTACTTTAATACTTAGTCACCTAACACGCTAGAAGAGCCTTTGTTAAGACGTCATACATCGAGGTGTGGCGCAGTAGCTTTGGGGTGTGTATATGCGCTATTAGCGTCGATAGAACTACGGACCATTATTCATCTAGCCCCAATTCAAGCATGAGGGATATGTGTTGATTGTTTTTTTTTTGGGACAGCAACAGTCAATCCACAAGATAGACAAGCTATTAAGGATGTTTATGTTGGGCGGGGGAGCCGCCAGATAGGGGTTCATCACGTGTGCTTTCCGTCTGTATGCAGGCCACGCATATACATCCGGTTCTGGGGGATTTCTCCCCCCGACCATCGTATCTTGTTCATCGTAGTCGCGTGGTCGCGACGCTCTCGACCTCGCGCAACAGTTTACAGTTCGACCAATATCGAATTGGTGTTTGATGGTTCCCAATCGGGTAGCTCGTATAGCAACGTTCTTATAATAACCACAATCATTACGGTGGCTCATAGATTGCAAAGATCCTGTAAATACAAAACAAACAAACGTAGTTAGTAAACAAACAAGACCCTAGCAGCGCACCTAGTAAACAAACGCAAACGGTGTGCGTCAAACAAAGTAAAGTCACAGCGACGAGTTAACCGTTCGACACACTCAGTTGTTATAGCAAGTAGACTAAGTACAAAGTGAAAGAGCTCCTCCGGGAGCTCTTTTTATACAAAACTCTTATCAAGAAAGAGAGAGACAAGCGAGCGCGCACACGGGCGCCCGCGTTCTAGCGAGGGTCGCCTATATGCGTACCCTCGCCTATAATGCGTCCATACGGTGCGCATATAGTGTCTTATTCATGCGCTAGAACGAATGTTCTAGCGCGTTCTATGTCTTTATATCTTTTATATATCTTTTTATGTCTTATAGCGCTCGGCGCTTACTTTGTTGGGTCGTGTAACTGTCTATATGTATATTTTTATTATGTACACGATTCTTCCATAGATCAATCCAAAATTTTCATAGTACTGCAAGTACCCGCTCGCTACGCGCTTGCAGCCAGTATATCCTGTGATTTAAGTAAATGTCAATGGGCGTGGTAGGCACGCTTTATAATCTACCGGGGAGCATAACTCGAGCTAGCCATGTGGTCGTACATCCCCATGGTAGCAAGATCGAAACTATGCATTAGGATCCTGAGGGAGAGGGTGACTACCAGAGAGCGAGGCCCTCGAACCTCGTGTCTGAGGATAGAATGTTGGAGCAGAGGCACCACCAACGAACAATCTTTGTTCGTAATCCATCGAAGGAGGGAGGTAGCCTGCTGTGATCGCGTCTCCATGGCCGCGGCCGAGCCCTAGAGCTAGTTGCCCAGAGCTGTACATATCTATGCCTTGAGGAAATAGGGATGCTACGACAACGCTTAAACTCTGCTTGCGGAGGGTTATCTTGGCATAACTCACTGTCATATTGTCCTGGAGGAGATGGACGCTGTTCTGAGAAAGCTGTAGAGGGCTGGCTGCTCGACCCTGGACGCGTACAACGGGCACTGATCGCCTGTTCTGGATGCTGTATACAGATCGCGCGGTTAGAGCGAAGCGGCTGCGTTCTGTTTGGTTTCAGCTTACATTGTCCAGCCAGGTCCGGATAATTCTTGCAGGTTCGGTGAAGGTCGAATCCCGCAAGCAGTCATTCCAGACCTCCAGAGTTTTCAGCACTCCTTGAAGTTTAAGCACAACTGAGGGGGACGGAGAGCGACGGTGTTTATACGTATTGACGCTTGTCTCGAACTCTGCAGAGAGCTCGGCCATGATTTGCACCACCGGAGGATAGCTACGTCGGAACGTAGGAAGTTCGCTACGAGAAACGATAGGCGCCTGTGGGTCACCGGCGTGAACGTCAGCGTCGCCGCTAAAGTCGCCCAACAACGCTGTCAAAGAAGAGTAGCACCTATAAAGTGACAACATATGTCAGGCAACAGTTACTAGCACGGATAAAGTGAGACCTACACTCGTAGTGCTAGATGTCCCCTTTGCTCAGGCTTGAACTGCTCCTTCGGAATGTTGTGGACGAAACGAATGAAGTCCCTGACCCATGTCAGTACGATCGTCGCCTCTTTCAGCCTTCCCGGAAGGTCGAGTGACTGAACGCTTGATCGGACGTATATACCAGCATGTACTCCTGCCAGCGTATATCTTGAATCCGCGCCGACGTATTGGCGCAACACTTCATAGCTTTGGCTAGGAGCCTGAACGAGGAGCTCGAAATCTAATGTCGAAGACCGGATCGTCAGTTCGATCTGAGCAAACACAGTAAACGAATGAACATGCCTTGTACGCTCAATCGTTTTGCTGCTGCTTCTTGCTTCTTGCCTTGTCTGTTCACAATCCGGTTCTAACTCACACTGGAGGTCAACCACAAGAACACGATGAAGCATATGTGTCTTACACTTGCGTTTGGCGACGAGGATGGTGAAACTGAAAACATGTGTTGAGACAATGATTGCTCCTGTGCTGAAAGCAACGGCCCATCAACGGCCCAAGTCGACGGTTGGTGGTCTCTCGTGGTGGGATAACCGTGTCGGTAATCCATGTACGCCGTTCCTTGAGGTTCGCAGGTATCCAGAACTACTTGTGGTCTTCCGGCGCTGCCTTGGTAGAGAGCTCGACTGAGGCCGGGGTCTTGTTCGGGAAGCGGGAACTCGAAGTCGGAAAGAGAGTCTGGACAAGCATCGAGTATGTCTTTGCCACAGGGGGAAGTGCTGATGGGCTCTGTGAAAGATTGTATTGTCCTTATAGTTCCTCGTTCCTCAGTCAAGGTCGTTTTAGGCATGTTGTGTGCTGGGAAAGAATACTTCTGGAGAGATGGCGAGGTATCTCAAAACGAGAGGGGAGAATATTCGCGGAGGCGGTCAGCGGTCAAGGTCTAAGCGAGGGTTTAGCTCCAGGCAGCTGTGCTGACACAATGAGGTGAGGGGGTCTGCTTTGGTGTGGCCAAGATGTGGCGGCCAGGGTCCGACTTGATAAGGGGATCAGATCCAGGCAACGTGAAGTTGCTGGGGTTGCGTCACAGAGGTGATCTCTAGAGTCACGCTATATGCCATATATAATGTGTGTATTGAATATAAACGGTATACCTTAGATATTCTTCCACGAGCTTGGTTTTGAGTGATCCTACATTAAATCAATAATAAACACGATCTTGTGCAATAGGGTGATTCAAGACGGGCAATTTCCGAGTCTCATTCGAGCTAAACTCTGGGCTTTCACAACAGTTTTGGAAATCGGGGCCGGAGTGGGGCCGGAATTTGAGCAATTGTGAACCACCCTAATGCCTCATCTTGCATTTACAAGGACCGGCTGCTCAAACAGAAAGGTCTTGCTTTATTCGGGCATGCGTTTTGTGTTATTCTTAGTGCGAGGCGCCTCTCATTGATCTGGACGGCGTTATCCCACACCGACCACTCCAAGCGAGCCTCCTGCCACTCTTCCGGCTGGCTTGTTCATAGCTGTCCTAGATCTACAAGGCAGCGATCAAACATTTAGTCACCAAAAATGCTTTGTTGATTGCTTTCGAGGCTTTAATAATCGCTTTGCTTAAACAATGAATACCTTGTATTTCGTTAGATATTTGCCCCTCGTGGGTATAACTGCGGTGTTAAAACCGGCTGTTCACCGCCAATCAATGACGGAGTCACCTAAGTTAGCTAAATGCGCATGCGCGAGCCAGCTCTTGGCAGCGATTGACCTCGAGGTGGTCGATTTGGAAGAAGCGATTGCGTGACATCTATATAACCGCACTAGCTCACTCACGCAGCCATTATAAGTAGGCGATGAAGAACCTCATCGTGGTAAAAACATCAGCAGATTGGACGTTCATCCCAAGGTTGAAATGGCAAACCATGGATGCGATTCGGTTGCGTTTCGTTTGGGCGTTCCGCGACAGATCTCTAACGTCGGCAATCTGACACTTGTCTAACTCTTACACACAGAGTCACAAGATATCCTCCGTGAAAGCTCACTGTAGACACCCGAGGCTACAGCGGGCTGTGGGGGCTGCGTTGGCAAGCGGTCTTGTCTATCATGGAACACAGAGAAGCGCCGTCAAATGACGATCTGTGCATCTCGAAAATCACTTGACCGTCA
Source organism: Ceratobasidium sp. 395 (assembly GCA_019616345.1). Lineage (NCBI taxonomy): Eukaryota > Fungi > Basidiomycota > Agaricomycetes > Cantharellales > Ceratobasidiaceae > Ceratobasidium > Ceratobasidium sp. 395. Next base: position 14,721 of record WSTH01000745.1, read on the forward strand.
GGACTCGACACCGAGCAACGATGAGAGGGCTAAATCCAAACAGCGTGATTCTACGTTCGGCGTGGGCAACGACTGCAATGGAGATCAGGGGATTCTGCCCTTACATCATCGGTACAGCCTATAGCATATACTCGAGCCGAACCACCAAATTCGCCCCGGTCGCCGTCTTCCAACACCCCATCACCATGTCAATCGTTCCCGTTCCCGCGTTTCCCGCGCTCATATCACTCTTCCCGGCCGCGGGAGCAGGAGCTAGATAGAATTCAGTTCTAGGCAGCACCAAGTTCGAGAAGCAAATTAAACGGGCGTATTTGATGTGTTTCAGGTGTGTGTCGGCGATAGGTCGGCGTTTAGCTGAAGTGTCGGTGGTATATGTCCGAATATGGTGTGTGGCGCGGCCGACATCGTAAGCGCTCGAGGACTTATAGGTTTTTCTCGCAACAAGCAACCTTGGAGAAGGTTGAAGAAGCGAGATGAGATCTAGGAAGGTGTTTTTGCTTGGAGATGAGATGGAGAACTGAGGGTGATGGTGGTGGCAGGGTTTTTCGGTGCTCTTTTGTGAAAAGATTGAAGTTAAAGTTGTTTCTCAGTCTTTTCTCAGTCAAGGGGCTGTATGCGTGAGGGTGAGAACTCATGGCCGAAATTCACAAAAATGAGAGGCAAAAAATTCAATAGTAAGATATGAACTCCGACTTTGAGATCTGTTTCAACCAGCTCAAGTGCATTTTACCCCATTTGCCACCCTATTCTTCACACAGCGTGTGCATCGACTCCCTTGCTCTAAGTGCGGTTCGACGAGCTCGTGTGAGCCTCGAGGCTCACACGCCGCTCGAAATGAGACTTTTCAGTCACCCGTGAGTATTTTCAAACCGTCGTCACTCTCATTCACATTACTTTTCTGATTGTTCGTACCTTGCCACTAGGGTGTACCTCTTGAACATCACACAGCATGAGCGAGTTAGAACACCGAAAAAGTCACTCGGCTATCTCTCTTGCCCGTTGAGCTCCTTTGTCTTGTGTCGGGCAGGAGGTATGCGCATTAATTCACGGAGGAGGAGATGAGCTTGGAGCTGGAGTGAATGGGACCCAGGATATGGCGCATGAGTGATTAAATCAAGACAAGGCAGTTGAGGAGCAGGCCACATCTTCTAGATGGTAATCCTCATATAATCCAAAAGCAGATGGTGATGCGTCGAGATATGCCTAAAAGCGGGAGGCGAGTTCCCTAAAATGTACCAGCGCCACCTCAACATGCTGTTTAATGTGGCGAGTTTATCAGCGACAAGGCAATCAATGATTGCCGTCTCGTTCTGTCAGATGGTGGATGAAGAGACAAGGGGAGAAGATAGAAGACTTGAGCATCAGAGGACGTTCTGGACTCGGAATGATAGAGTATGATGGCGATTGAGAGTGGACTAAAAGCATGTCTGTATACTGATACCCGGACAAATGTTCCTGCGGGTGGAGTGCATATAGAGTTATACAAAAACTGGCAGCGCAGGGCTGATATTAGACGGACATATCGATGTATCTGCGACGCATTCTGAACTGTTCCAGAGGTACATCGTGGGTCCGTGATTGGATTTTAGCGTTCTGTTCGGCAAGAAAAAAGCAACTCGCACTCATTGTCGACGATTATAGACCGAACAGCATCACAGTCAAACCAAGGCGAGCGTGCGATGCGTTCATTCCAACCAGGTTTTCCATTTCCTGGAGGCGGGGTTCAGTAAGCGCCGACAATTTGCAATAACGCTCGACACCACCAACGGAAAGAGAAACAGACTTCCGTCGGTCGCAGCGGCTCAGAGTTCAACGCATTCGTTGGTCATCTGCGAAAATGGGCTCAGGCTATAACTACACGGCGGGAGCTCGCTTCCAAGGCCAGAAATCCCCCGCCCCGCACATCACTACACACCATGTCTTCCGCTCGCTACTCTGCGCTCCCAACGTCGGACCACCCCCAGGCGCCTAGCACACTTACTCAAGAATCCACTGCCTGGTTCTGGTCTGCTCGTGACGTCCGTTCTGTGCAAGTTGAAGTCATTTCGGTCGAGTCCGAACCCGAGGAGGAAGAGCCGTCGGCGCGCATGCCGCCTTCGCCCCAGGACGCCGTCTTTTCCAACATTGTCCCTGCGCGCACGGAGGAGGTCGACCAGCTTGAGCGCGCGCTTGCCGAGGCGGGTTTTCTGTCCCTTGACGCCCTCGCGGCACGGAGGCAAGGCGACGCCCCTCCACAATATGATGTCCCGCCTGCGCCCAGCTACGAGACAGTAGAGGACCCGGTCACTCTCGCGTCCTACTTGTTCAGATATGGGTTTGGTAAGTTCATTTCGCGTTGCCACCGTTTTTCATTTTGCTCATTTATTGGTTGCAGTGTTCCCACTTTTCTGGCTAGTCGGCGCTTTCATCATCGTCTCCGACCTCCAACATGAGTCGAACTCGTTATCCAACACCGAGGCCCAGCCCTCGTCCCCTACCACACCAAAATCCCCATACGAGCTCCAGCTCAAGGGGGAAGAGATGGCGCTGCTCCGTCTCGCTGAACTAAAATGGGCTTGGCGATGTGCGTACGCGTTTGCCATCTGGTTTGTGCTCTTCATCACCGTGATCGCGGTTGTCATTGGCACCGGCTGCGTCCAATTATTCTGAATCTCCAGCCTTTTCGCTTCGCACTTCGTACACTATTCCTGCCCTCTGCATATATCCCTCATTGTTGGGTTGTTTTCGCCTTCGTTTCTGAATTATGAATGTTTATTCTTTGACCGCCATCACGATCCTTCGTTTTCTGTCTACTCATATCAATGTATATTATGCATTCACCGTAGAAATCATTACTTGCATGTTCCAACTCTCCCTCTGTTTTTCATTTGAGCGCCACACGGCGGTCTCGACGTTTTCGGTGTTCCTGGAATCATGTGACTGACTGATCGCTGAGGATTTCATAGCGCCGACATTGCCGACGAAATTAATGCGTTGACTCGAGCTCTTTTGGATTTTATAAACCTCGACTGGTCCTTGAAGTTTTGCTCATTCTCTTCGTTCTTCTTACCATACCCTGCTTATTCTAGGACCTTTGACCATGTCTGCTACTCGCCAGCCCCTCTGGCTCCGTTGCGAGAAGAAAGAGTTTGAGCGTCGTGCGGCGCTGACTCCTACGACCGCCAAAAAGTTGCTCGACGCTGGTTTCGACATTACGGTCGAACGTGATCCTCAACGGATATTTGACGATGAGGAGTATGAACGGTAAGTTTGTTTCGTTCGTCTGTTTATCATCCAGCTGATCGTCCGCTGCTCTGATCGTCCACCTCTCTAGGGTCGGCTGTAAGCTCGCTGAAAACAACAGCTGGCCCTCTGCACCCGTCGAAACTCCCATCATAGGCCTTAAAGAGCTCCCAGTCTCGACTTCGCCCCTTCCGCACACGCATATCCAATTCGCGCACTGCTACAAGCGACAAGCTGGTTGGGCCGACGTCCTCGCCCGGTTCTATCACGGCGGCGGAACGCTCTACGACCTCGAATTCTTGACCGACGCGACGGGCCGACGTGTCGCTGCGTTTGGATATCACGCTGGATTTGCGGGCGCTGCGGCGGGTGCTCTAGCGTATGCGGCGCAGGCGCGGGGCGAGACGTTGGGCGAGCTTGTGCCGTTTGAGAATGAAGATCGGATGGTGGAGAGCGTGAAGAGTGTGCTTGGCGGGAAGAAGGTTCGGGCGTTGGTTATTGGTGCGCTTGGACGGTGTGGACGGGGTGCGGTAGATTTGTTTAGGAAGGTTGGAGTTGATGAGTGAGTTTTGTGGTGTGTTTTCAACGGATAGTGCTAATTGGATGTTTAGGGATGATATCCTCAAGTGGGATATGGACGAGACCGCCAAGGGAGGACCATTCCAGGAGATTCTTGACGGTGTGTAGGATGTGTACTTGTTGTCGAACGAGGCTAACTCATTTACCGTAGTTGACATATTCGTCAACTGCATTTACCTTTCATCCAAGATTCCTTCGTTCCTCACGTACGAATCGATTGCCGCGGCGGGTGCCTCACGACGCCTCTCCGTCGTTGTCGACGTCAGCTGCGACACAACGAACCCGAACAACCCGATTCCGATTTACAACATCAATACGACGTTCG
>WSTH01000746.1:0-18841 GCA_019616345.1 Ceratobasidium sp. 395
GATAAACGGCATTTACTTGCGCTCTTTTTTCCACTTTTCGGCAGTGGAGCCGATCAACCGCAAACCGTTTCCGAATTGGCGATACAGTGATCTACCATAACTTGCACCAGCACTTTTTGTTTGTCCCCGTACCCCATGTCACCTCCATTAAAATGATTTTAAAGTACATACAGGGTAATACATAGCCTATAAGAACATTACTCTAGCTTATCTCGATATTCTGCTTGAAACCCGTGGCTGCAACGACGCGGGAACGCGAAGCGCCGGAAACGTGAGCCCACCACTACTTGCACCAGCACGTGCACCAGGCCTTCAACCAATCACTGGCCCACGACGTCAGCATGTGACCGTCACTCGTCCTCGTCACCCGGCCCTTCATTCTCGTCCTCGCTCTCACTCGAGTTGCCCTCTTCGTCGTCCTCTCCTCCGGCGTAGCCCTCACGCTCGTTGATATCCATCGCTGGTTGGGCAACCCGTGCAGGCTCTTCCGGCAGCTGCGGTTTAGGAATTGGCTTGGTGCGTTGAGGCGGCTTGGGCTTCGTCCATCGCGCCTTGTGCCCTTTAGCCTTACGAGCGGTGTTTTCGGCCTCCCATTCTGCAAGCGGGCCGGTTTCCCACAAGCGACGGGCCTCCTTATCCGCCGCCTTTTGCACCCGCTCACGCTCATTCCACTCATCCATCAACTGCTTCTTTGCCGCATTCCTCGCCTCTCGCTGCCGCTTTGCCTCCTGCTCCGCCATTTCGATCTCTCGGTTTCTGACGGACTGGTCGTAGAACTCGCCTTGGGTGAGGATCTTCGGTAAGTTGTCCCCCATTAGCCTTCCTTTCCCTCTCCCTTCTTGTCTAGCTACCGCAGCTGATTCCTTCGCGTTGAGCCGACTTTGAAGAAGGGTGCAATGGCGATCAGCCAGCACAAGCTCTGCTTGTGAGCCACGGTACGCCGCCATCATAGCTTCCTCTCGCCGTTGCATCTCCTCTAGCTGCCGGCTTAGCTCGAGTTCGCGTTGGGTTGGGGGTTCTTGGCTCGAGGGGAAGATTGGTGGCGGGGGAAGGCGATAGTACGGGAGGCGTTCCCGCTGGTCGTGGGACGTGATCGGTGAGTCGCCAAGTAAGAACGAGGCTGACGTCTGCGCCAGTGCTTCACGGAATAGGTCGCGCCTGCCTTGCCCATCGACCAACGGCCTAACAATATCAGCGGCTGCGTCATCGCCGTGATTGCGCTCCTCGCCACTCCCCTCGCCTATCGTCCCGGCCTCTCCATTCTCCATCTCGTGGTCAACATCCTGGGCTGGGGGTGTGTCTTCCGGCATATCCACATCCCAGTCTGGACTATCAGCCCGAATATGGGTGTTATCCCACATACCTGCAGCTAGAGATACAGCGTCTGGAAGCGTCATCGGCAAACCGCCCTGGATTGAGGTTGGAAGACTGGGACCAATGGCGTCGGAGGTAAGGATGTCTCGGTTGAACGGATGGACACCTGTGCTAGAAAAAGCTGACTTGATTGTTTCGGGGGTGAAGGTCTCGACATATGCCCTTGAGAAGGGAGTCAAGAAAACCTCCTTCGTGATCTTCTGCCCTGTTGTGTCCTCATGTTCACCTGCGTAGCGCGGATATAAGTCCTTTAAACGTCCAAAACATGCCACGTCGAGCCCTTGAAAGACGTGTGTGCTGTGCGAAGGGTAACAGACCACGACGATATTGTGTTCCCGAGCGTATTGGAGTAGCTCAAGCGTATAGTGTGAGACATGTCCGTCAACAAGTAGCAGCCGGGGAGCACCTTTTGCTTGTGCTGCGGTATGCTTGTCAAAGTGCTTGATCCATTCTAAGCCAATCTCGCCAGTCATCCACCCTTTCTTAGAGTGCCCGAATCTTTGCGTCATAGGTAAGCATAGTCCAGACAGTTTGAGCCAAATTTACTCACACGGCATTTAATGGGTTGTTTTGCAGCCACTTGAGAAGAAAATGCTGCCCTTTGAAAATCACCAACGGAGGAATTGAAGTGCCGCCAGCACCAATGGTGACCATAACTGTTACATTTTCGCGCACGCCACTACGCTGACGGTATTGGCTCTTCTTCCCGCTTGCTCCTATAACCCGTTCTGTCTGCCCGACACCCGGTGCAAACCCTGACTCATCGGCGCCCCAGATATTTTCCGGCAGGATGCCATACTCGGTTATGACCTGCTCTAGAAGGTCAAACCAGGCTTTGATTGTATGCGGGTTGACGGCACGAGCTCTAGTGTCATCCAACGGGCTACTCCAGTAGCTTGAGATGCGATCGGCGTGTGCGCTGAGGAAACGGGAAATGTAGTTTTTTCCAACTCCTTTGAAGTCGGGAATACGGTTTCGGATGATTTGGTTAATGACCTCCCGCAGTGTTCGATGTGTGAGGGGGAATCCGCGTGAAGACATCACCGATAAAAACTCGAGAATGCACTCCCGTTCCTCGCCGTTGAGATGTCCTCTTGCTTTAGTGTATTCCGCCATACTGCGACCGCCATTGTAGCGCCGCTGAACTGTACTGTAGTCAATCTTGATATATTCGCCAGTTTCTTTTTCGTGGGCTGCTGAAACTTCAGCAGCAATTATTTGTGCCCCCTTGTGTTTGTGTGGTGGCAAACCTGATTCTCGCTCCTTTGCATAAAGTTTCAGTGCACGTTGGAAGAGCAACTCCTGCAATCGAGCTTGCTCGTATAACTTTTTCAGCTTTGACAGTGCTTGGCCAGCCATTCGGATAGTTTGATGGATGTGAGGGTTGTGGCAGGTAAGAGATCGAGATGGTGGCTTGAAATAGAAAGATTAGTCAGCATCACCTGTGACCATGAATTTCTTGGGGCACACCTGCCGCATTCATGTTGCACGATCACCGGGGACAGACACAATGTGTATTATGCATGAATTGATAGCCATATATGTAGAATACTAATGTGTACTCCCAGAACTGCGATTCTTCTAGCTGTACTATACATGGTTAAGTGATGGGAAATCTGAGAAGGCTGTCACAGCATAATATGAGTTCACGAACGATGTTTTATCCTTGCCATAAAAATGCGAAAAAATAACCATCATTTGCGCCGAGGTTCATTCATACTATATACATATTTTCAGGACATTTGAAGCCGAACTCACGGTGTTTCATTGGAGGTGGTGCAAGTAGTGGTGTGGTGCAAGTTATGGTAGATCACTGTAAGGCAAAAGTACGATTCAACAAACTTGCAGGTGAAGACGATAAGCCAGAGAGTGTTGGACCCGAGACGCTGGTTGCGCGTGAGGTTCGGGTACGAAGCCGTAAACGTTTGGCTGGCGAGGTACATCAGCAAAAACCAAAAGTTTCTTCATAGCAGGCGCGTCTGCAAAATGGTTTTTGCTCGCTGAGAACGAGCCTTGTGGTGAGTGCTCCGTATTCTGTCGGAGCGCCGTTGAGCACATGACTAGTGCCCACGGGAGTCTCACAAGCGCCCGATGGGCAGCTCATGGTTCTCATGAGCTCTGTTACGGGGCTCATGAGGCTCATGAGTGTTGCAGTGGGCTCGTGAGCCTTATAGGCGTTAGCACTACAGCTCATGAGCTTCATGAGATACACGTAGGCTGCTCATGAGGGCTCAAATGCCCAAAACGAACGCTTGTAAGTCTCACGGAGCGATATATTTAGCTCAAAAATAATAAGTTGTATGATATGCGTGTGCCCATACAAAGCAACAACAAAAAGATGTCATTTTGCGCAGCTACATACATGCAGTACAGTCGACAACCGCTAAGTATCAACAGGTGGGGTCAACGAGGGTCGACATGGGCACACAAACCGTAGAATAAACGATTCGACTGGCCTTCAGTTGACCGCTTTCCCATGGCACATACTTAATAAGCGACGAACCGACAAGCTTAACAGGAGAATGGGTACTTACTATGCAAACAGGTAAGTTTTGTGTCGATGTACTGTGTTTCATCAGCTTACGCGGCGTTGGGCAAAGATTATCAATTATTAGCGCCTGCAATTGAGTAGGAATTGGGTTGTACATACCTATCAATAACACATAATTCCACCTCTGAGTAATTGTATCTTGAGGACAGTGTGTTTGAGGCGGTTTTTGGTGTGTGATTGGGTGAAACCGGCGGGGGATGAAGGCGAGGGTAAGGTCGAGGGCTGGGAATGAGGAGTACGATCGATACATATTACCTGAACTGCTGGGCGTAACACGGCCAGGAGGCCGATCAGTCCGCAATCTTTGCTTTGGATTGATGAGATCAGCCGGATTTAGCATCTGCAGCTACGCCAACCCCTTGTTCCACAGCGTACTAGAGCTGACCCCCCAATGAAACACCCCGGCGTATTTGGTACAGTGTTCCTCTGCCAGTGAGCCGGAGTACTTGGTGTTTTGAGCCATGGTTGTAGGACATCTTGTCTATCTACCAGTGCAATTTTGGCCCATAAAAGTATCTACAAGCAAAGATACAATCCAAACAAAAGGGAGGGTTGTCTTGACCACCCAATGAAACGGGTCCCTATCGATTGATCAGCGTTGATATGATGTAAGAAGTCAAATCTGGAAGAGATCAGCCTCGCTGGTTGGCTGGAGGCTCACTTTAGGGCCGGCTTGTTAGGGACAAACGGACCCACTACCACGAAATAATTCGTACCGTGGTAGTTAGGAGGTTCTCGGAAGCCAAATCTATATTTTAGAGCTCTCAGGACGGATAGAATCGGCTGGCCTCAAAAAAACCCGCTATGTATACTCGGCTCAGTACTACAGGTTCAAGATTCTCGGGAACTTTGTGCTCCAAGTAGGTCTCTCGCACCTAAACACCGGCGGTGTGTTCTCCAAGGTTGGTTTAAAATTGCGCAGTAAATCCTTTTGAGGACAGCGCGTGTATATAAGCATATGTGTGTAGTTTTGTACATGTGGCTTTTGCCCGGCGTGGAACACATGCGGTGTTTCATTGGGTGGTCAAGAAAATCACGTGTTTCATTGGGCGGTCAGCTATACTGTACTGGCGAGAGAAGAACGTTGGTCCCGGTCCCCGCCAATGTCAACGCGACGTTCCAAATTTCAAATGTCCCATGTCCCACCGCGCGTCGACGCAGCGGGACATGACTTTCTTAATTTGGTAATATCAAACTGCGGAAATATAATATTTGTGTAAACCTATCTCAATGTCCGTAGAATCCATTTGTTACACTAGTATGTCTCTGTTCGACAATTGTAAAGCGTGCCTAGCAGCCAAATTACAGTAGACCTGGTGGCACTTATTGCTTGTACAAATAGCGGTGTGGAAGTTGTAACCTTCAATCCTTCACTTTGGAGGTATCTGCATCCCAGTAGCAGACTAAGTGATGCGACGAACATTCTCACATAGTAGAAAGTGCCCACATACCTCATTGTCTGTGAGGCTGGGTAGCTGTTGTTGGCTCTGTCAATCGGTGATTCGTGGTTTTGGTGGACATTGCAAAGTGGGAATGGACTGGTTGTTCAGTATTCGCTCGGACTTGATTCCGGAGTGCAGAAAGCTCAAAACTGCGGTTGATAGACTATATTAGCTTGGAGAATGAGCTCGTGCGCATTACGAGGCTATATGCGCTGGAAAAACCGAAGCTTGCTCGATTAAGTGGATTCTAGTCGGCCTTCAGTATGTCCCTAAGATTTCGATAATGTAACATATATGTGGGCATAAATGACAACTGAAGCCAGTGCCCGGCATTTCTGTAAGTGCCTAGAGACCGCACAGCCACCGACGTTCAGCATTGACATGTCCCATGTCCCTCGGTCGGTCAACGCGGCGGGACATAGGTACCAAATACATACAAGCAATGTGAAGCGCCCGTCACTTTTATGTAAGCGACGTTCATCTCTTGCCAGTACAGTAGTATCTTACGCTCCATACGAGCGTACAATTCACCCATATATTCGCCGCCTCTTGTTCGTCTCAAGAGTTCACGCCCAACGCTTACCACCCTTCACCCGGGTTGCAAGTTCTTTTGCGACGCGCTTTCTGTAAGTCAAAACTTCTCCAATACATCAGCAAAAACCCCACCAGTCCAGACTAGTTTATACTGGTTTGGACAAATAGAATTCAATTAAACCAATTTACATTTACCCCCTTGGTCCCGACATGTTTACACCAACAGGCTTGGTTCAAATGGGTCTGGACTGGTACAGACTTGGTGGCTGAGTTTGGTGGGGTTTGGATTAACCTGCCTAATTAGGGAAGGTTTGGACCACCCCGGGTGGTTTCGAGTGGTCTGAACCACCGCGAATTTCCATCTTAAGAAATTTCCAGTTTTGGAAGGTACTCACATATGAGCTGATGCGACACAAGGCATGACACACAAAAAACAGATGTATTATGATTTGTCTGCTGTATGTACAATTATGTTCTATACTACCCAAAGTCGTGAACCGCCCAGACATCGGGACCTGGTGGTCGAAACTAAGCGAGATGACTTGCAGTTGTTTCAATTGTGAGTGCTAGTAACGACTGTTAGTTAGGCAAGTTTCAGGGCTTGAAACAGATCTGGCGCACCATTTCCCGAACACGGAGGGCACCGTATATCAGTCGCGGCAGGAGCCAATCATCAGAGGGGCCGCAAGCGACCTGAGCTTGAAGTTTAGCCAGCGGCGGCAAATCTGTCAAGCATCAGCGAGCTTGATTGCCAACACATGGCTGGGTAATGAGTGCGCACCGCCAATGCGTAAGGATTGCCAAAGGTGTGATTGAGCCTCAGGTAGGGCACACGATTGGGTCACGGAAGTGTTATGGGCGCGTTAGTAGAGCCTGTGCGACGGCTAGGTGGACTACTTACCACCCAAACACCGGTAGACCCGAGCCCCGAGCAATCTGTGGCGGGGTAGAGAAGCCCAGCAACCTCGGCCAAGAAAACACCAAGCCAAAGATACCGGTAGTTCTGCGGACGGTGAAGGTAGAGGCGTTCGAAGTTGGTCTCGGCGTGTGCACCAATTGCGAGATGGCAGGCGTATCAGCATCAACCGTGGTGCGTAAGCGAATTACTCACTGCTCAGCATGTAAGCAAGCCGGCACCCGGAGACTGGGGGCGATGGGCGCTTGGTAATGGGCAAAAATCAAGGATGACGTGTTGGTAGTCAAAAGAGCAACGGTGGTTACGGATCACATTGCGTCAAAGGACCGTGTTAGCACGAATTACCGACGTGACGGGCGAGTACTCACTGCTCATAAACACAAGCCATGTGGTACGCAGTGCGTTAAGTTTATGCTGAAGGCACGACGGAGGAACAGGCCAACAGTCCACGAGTGATGAATTAAGTAGCGGGTGGTGATGAGCCCGAAGCGAGACAAAGAATGGTGTGAGCGAGGGGCAGATGGCGCAGGAGACGGAGCACATGTACGGCAACGCAATGGCAGGTCAGTATCGGCCGCAGGTGGTGCTTATCAGAGTTACTCACAGCCCGAATACACGCGAAATGCGACCGAGCTCATCTGAGGGATTGGTAACATGGTCGAGATAGCTCGCCGAGCGGCAACGACGGATAGGAAGTGACAGATGGCAAGCAGCAGGTGCTAAACTGTTGTGGGTGGTCTCCTGGTTGAGCTGGATGAGCGCTGGCAGTGTGGGGAGGCGAGGTGGAATGGGCCGGGTGATGGCGGGTGGTGAGGGAGAAGGAAATCGATTGACGACACGTGACCTGCCCCCTTAGCGACCGCCCATTTTCCCATCCCTCGACCACACTTAGCCACATCTAGACTCACGTCTATCGCTTGCCTTACGATCCCGCCCCGCAATTTCCACCTAACGGTGACTCGAACGACCTCCATCCATTGGTCCTACTCATTTTGTTGTGCTAGATCCTCGTGGTTCACTGTCGCCACCATCAACCAAACGACTCTACATCATACTTCCGCACATCGACCTTGCGTATCAACCCTCTCCCCTACTCTCACTGCCAGCTACAATTACCACGCCCCCTACCGCACGCTCTGGTCCTATGTTGCTCTTATGTGCATAATGTATGTACTAACGGGGAAACTCCACCGCCGTTGTTCCGCTCCCTAATCAGGCCTGTCCATCGAGTGGTCAGCCCAAGTGCTACAAAAACAGAAAAGGTGTTTCCTACGCTGCTGACACCACCTTATTCTGACCCTCCTAAGTGCTTTGAACTCCCGAACCAGCCCTGCATAGTACGTCTCTGCAGATTGTCACTTCGAACACCATACTAATTGCCCATATTACCCTATACTAGCCAAAGATGTAAGCCTAAGTGGCGTTTTCATCTTGTCCAATGCCCTCACGTTTCTTCTTTCGCACCTGGAGCGTGTCAAAAACTGCTGTGAGTAATTACCCACTTTGGCACAACGCAAAAAGACTCAAATCATGTGCAAGCACTAATTGTCCTCCGCGACTTGGAGCCTGATTCGGACTGCGCTACGAGTGCGATGACCAGCCGGGCTGCTGCAAACCCACAACCTCAGAGTCTCCTCGCGCGCTCCTGCCGCTAACCGACAGCGTACCGTACACCGGCCTGCCCCGTGTCTCCTGTTCTGAATAATCTGTTATCAAACCACTACCATCATAGTCCGTTTGTGCAAAGTTCCTGTATATAAAGCCAAACAAATATAGTTAGTAAACAAACAGGAACTTAGCGCGCACATAGTAAGACACAAACAAAGAGTAAACAAACAAAGTAACGGCTCGTAGAGCCTATATACCGTTCGATACTGTCGTATCGCAGTGTAAAACTAAGTACAAAGAAACTAGACTCCTCAGAGAGTCCTTTAAATACTGAATCCTTATCGCAGAACCTGCGTATATGCGAGCACACATGTGCGCGCAAACATTCTAGCGAGGGTCGCCTATATGCGTACCCTCGCCTATGCTACGACCATAAGGTACGCAGCGATAGGCCTTACTCATGCGCTAGAACATTAGTTCTAGCGCTTTCTATATCTTTTTCTATTGATTTTTTATGTATTTTGTCTTATGGCGCTAAGCGCTTATGTTTTATTTGGTCGTGTGTCTGTCTATTGTATGGGTTTTATGTATCATACACGATCGTTGCATTTGCCCTCCCTGGTTTACATTGAAAACTGGGTACTCTATGTTCAGACAAAACAAACAAACTTTATCACCAAGACTCTTCATCGTAGTCCGGGATGTTCCATCCGTCTTCTTCAGATTCTAGCGACGGGTCGGCATCTGTAAAATAGTACAGGAATACAATGGAATATTGTCCGCAATGAGCGCATACATCCAGGCCGCATTTAATCACTAAGTGTACCTGGCGGCGCAGCATGCGCAGAGCTGCCAGCGTCAAGACCGGTTGGCCCAAGGGACAGGCTCACTCCTGGTTCATCGATCTCGATTGGTTCGGGACCGGCATCGGCTCCGGCATGGGCGATCGGCGCGGTCTGTAAGGTGGTGGTGCTGGAGAGTTTCTTCCTGCCCCGGCCTGTCCCCTTGCCGCGCTTGCTCAGTTCCCGCGGGAGTAGGGTGCAAATTGCTTAGTCCAGTTCCCATAGACCTGGACTGGAACCTCCGGAACTGTTCCTGAAGGGCCCGGCCAAGCAATGCGCTTCGGAGAAGCCGGCGCTCCTGTAGGTACAACCCATTAATGCGCTGGGTTATCTCTACTAACACCTCGTTGTCCGTACTGATGCGAGAGGCCAGAGTGGTCAATATCTGACCAGTAAACCCGTCGGGAATGAGCGGGATATTGGCTTGGATGGTGGGACTACGGGTACTGCCGGTAGGACTGGTACGGTTAGCACCAGCGCTCCTAAGAACACTGCGCAGGTCCTCTTGCGTCTCCATAAGGGCTTGGAGAGCTTGAGTAGCGATGTCGACGATATTGCCGTCTTCAGTGGCAGTGAATTGAGTACAGCGTTGATTGGGAGAGGGGGAATGGCCAGGATGATCAGGACCGGCCGGCATCATAGCCCGGTAGAGCTGGTAAACCTGAGGTTCAACGCCAGGGTGATCGACTGGGCCATGACGATAGTCACTGAAGGCCTCGCGATAGGTGTGGCACTGCTCAATCTGCTCGCGAGTAAGGGTAATGGAGTGGCGTGGGTTCAAGGTGTACATAGTGACAAGAGAATGCAGAGTATATGCGCAGTGAAATGGCTGGATACGGGCTAAGAACTTAGCATGTGTCACGAGCTTTTCTACTCTTTTCATTATATGGACATTTCCTTCATCATATGCGCCTTAAGCGCCGCTTACTCAACCTTAGTCACTCATTGCTTAGTTAGACACTTATGTACTACCGTTCCGGGATATCCCCGCGGTATTTCCTTATCTCATTGCTTAGCTATGCTTAGTATAGATTCTCTCGCTTACTTAGTCAGTACTCTCGCATAGTGTCTCAGTTAGTAAAGGTTCTCGTACTTGGGATATTTTCTCTCACATTGTATGTTCTTGCACTCTGAATATATATACAGGGGTGATGAGTCTGGTTTTGACCCAGAACTTGTCCTCTTGTCTTTCGCATTCATCCAGTGTGATTGACTTCATTTAAGTTTTACCTTTCCACTTCTCTTAGTCAGTTGCTCCCCTTGTTAGGGTTGTGACAGCATGAGTCCCTTCCCCAAGTCTTGGGCGGTATTTACGTATTGTTCTCTTATCTTTTCCCGCGCATATATGCGCCCCGAGCTCGCGTATAGCTATGTGATTGACTTCAAGCAAGGGGCTAGCGTCCTGCTTGTCCCGCTCCTCCTCATCCCTTATCTCTTCCCTAGGGTCCGTCCAAGACAGTTGAGTCGCATTGTGAACACCTTGTGCCTCTAGGTAAGCATCCATCGCTTCCAGATGTCTAATATGCTTGAATTTTTCCCAGCTGTAGTCGCCACTTTTCCAGAGGAGTTTGAATTTGGATTCTCTCCCCTTTCCAGCGTGAGTTACAGTGCAATCTACAGCCCATTCTTCAGGCTCCTTATCTATGGCAATTATTTGTTCCCCAGATTGTCCTGGGAACTTTCTATCATTGTTTGGCATATGCGGACGCAGCAGGGATGCATGGAACACTGGATGTATGCCTCTAGCGCTCAAGCTACTTGGCAGATCTATCTTGTACAAGGTACCTTTGGTAACCTCTTGTATAATACGATGCAGGCCAATGTACTTAGGAGTGAGTTTGCGAGAGAACTTTGCAGGTAACCTCATGTTTTTACTAGAGAGGTAAACCAAGTCTCCCACTTGGAATTCTGCAGCGCGCCGGTGCTTGTTTGCCTGCTCAGTCTGTTCACATCAGCAAACACCCCTCCAATCTTTGGCCACTTTAAAGTGCTTTAAAGCACCCAAAGCACCCAAAGCAGCCTAAGGCGGGTCCATTTTTTAAAGCACTTTAAAGACACTTTAAAGTATCCTACTTGGAGTTTCAAGTACTTTGAAGCTTCACGTATAAGACTTTCAAGAGCTTTGTAGTCTATCATATAGTGTTCAAAGTTCAATTATCATGCTTTAAGGAACTTTCAATATCTTCTATACTGCCTTCATATTGCTTGAGGGTCATTGTATTTTGTCTTTAAATGATCTCATCCAGTCTTCAAACTACTTGGAAGTTGGCAATACTTGCTTGGGAGTGGCCTAAAGTGTCATTATAATCACTTGAAACCTCCTTCAAAGTCGGAGTATATGCACTATAAATCACTTCAAAGCCTTCATAAATGCTCTTGGAATCACCATAAAGTATGCATATATATGAGTCTAAGCATTTTAAAACATGCATATATGTCACTCAAAGCACTTGAAAGCATGCATATGTGTCACTTAAAGCACTTGAAAGCATGCATATATGTCACTTAAAGTGATTTAAAGTGTGCATATATGTCATTTAGAGTGCATTGAAGCGTGCATATAAGCCACTAGAAGTACTTTAAAGTATGCATATATTACTTTTAAACCACTCAAAAGCGTGCATATATCCTATTTGAAGCACTTGAAAGTGTGCACATGTGTCAGTCAAAGCACTTGAAAGCAAGTATGTATGGCTTCAAATAATCTCAAAGCTGCTTATAAATGGGCGCTTTTCGCTTATAAATTGACCTAAATTGGTCATAGATCATGTGATATCATATATATACAGGGCATATAGGAGAAGATGACACGTAGAGGCAGACAGGAATTAGAAGAGAACTAGCAGAAAAGTCGAGATGTGACACAAGCAGAATTAGAAGGGTGGTACGGCAGTCAATCAATCAAGAGAAAAAACATGACCAATACGCCTACATGTCTGAGTCAGCATGTCTGAGTCAGCATGTCCGAGTTAGCACAGCCCCCCCTCATTTGATCAGCCCGGCCCTTGCCCTTTCCCTGGCTCTGGATCTCATTCACCGGCGCCCAATCCTTGATAGCAGCTACACGGTCTCCAACTGCTGCAAATCAGAGCTGAATTTGTAATCTTGAACAAACTACTTACGACACGCTTTGATTTGCTCAAGGGGGCCCATGTTGATGGCGTGATTGGGGCCGAAGTTCATCTCAGGCACGCACACGGGTGTCAGTTTGGGCTGGGATAAGCTGTTGCAAGGTGAGTAATCAAATCGGGGGGGAATCAATGTGACTTACACGTATTGCTCAGTGATCAGCCCCTGAGCTTCAAGCAGGTGAGCCGGATTCTCCTTGTGGATCTTCTCCATCATTTTCATGTACATCATGAAGGCGTCAGCGTCACTCGACGAGTTGAGGTGAGCGTCCTTGTTCTTCTCCGACTCAAACGCCTTGATTTGGTTGCGAATCTAACAGAAAAAGTAAGTATTGCATTGATGAGATTCGCGCTACTCACAATTGAGCACGCGTATGCAATGGTTGGGATGGGCACCAACGGAGTAAAGTCGTCGAGGTGCGTATTTCCGAAACTCTTGCTGTTCCTGAAAAATGTGTTTTCAATCGTATTGCGAATGATTGGATGCTTGAAGCGCTCGTCGTCGTTGTTGAGATTCTAGGATACGGTGAGTCTTTGTGAAAAATTACTGAAGAAAGCACGAACCGAGGAGATCCACCTCTCGTCTCCCTTGTTGGTGAGACTCCTCGCCAACGCCGCGCGATTGGGGTCGCTCCACTTTAGTTTGAAGTAGAGGGGCACCATGAAGTTGCACGACTGCTTCACCCCATTGCGAATCGCGGGGATTAGGTTTCGAATCTACAAAAGCGTGCATTAATGAAGGAATAAGCTGAGTAAAGGAAATACTCACATAAGTCCCGTACTCATCCAGGAACGGCAGGTGCGGGAGCCCGTCGCGCAACTCCCTGTTGGCGTCATACCAGATGTCAAGCCTAGCCGATAGATGTGATGATTTCAGTTAAGTTGTATGTCCCTGATGGACAGTGACAAAGGGGATTGTGAGAAGCTAGGTAGAATTGACGAGGAGGTCAAGTTCTTGGTCTGTAACCTCGAACTTGCCCTTGGTTATATACAGAGAGATACACAGCCTTGTATCTACGTGTACAAAGAACGAGTCATAACTAATTTGATATCCAATGTGAAATAAGAAGGATTAGTCAGACTTCTGGAACATTCTGGAACACGTGATATAGATAAAGGTTATTATGAAATACGAGATATTAAGTAAGTGTTTGGTCACAAGACAAATGTTCCATAAAAGGAAAGTGTTTCTGAAAAAGATATTAAATCGAGATTATATTCTAGGGAGAGTGTCAAGTCATGACACTACCCCCCGTCTAGACCCGAGGGTCCCTCTGAGCGCGTTTGTTTTTGTTGTGGAATTTCATTAGTGCGTCTTTAGCGTTGACCAGGTGTTCGTACGGTTCCCAAGTATTGTCTGCTGGGCCGTATCCTTTCCATTTGATTAGATACTTAACGACGCCTCGAACCTTCTTGGAGTTGAGTACATTTTCAACTTCAAATTCCTCTTCTCCTTCAGGAGTGATGACGGGAGGAAGGGGGACAGGTTCTCGCTGGTATGGGTCGTCTTGTTTCAGAAGTACCTTAGAGACGTGGAACACCGGATGTACTTTCATAGTGTGAGGTAATTTTAACTTGAAAGCATGTGTTCCGATTTTCTCCAGTACTTGGAACGGTCCTAATCGTTTGGCTGCTAGTTTGCGCGATGGTCTATCTGTTTGAATATCCCGGCTGTCAATGAAGACTTTATCTCCCACGTTAATTTTGACTGGTGCCCTGTGTTTGCGGTCGTAGAATTCCTTGATCTTTTGATTGGAAGTCTCTAGAGCGGCACGTAATTCATCGAAGCTATCTTTAAGCCAATCTGCACGTTCGTCTGCCGCCGGCACATCTTTGGTATCCGTATCCCCTATGGTGAATTGGGGATGGAAACCGTAGCACGCAAAGAAGGGAGTTTTGCCAGTGGAAACCTGTACGCCGTTATTGTAAGAAAACTCTGCCATTGGTAATAGGGGGACCCAATTGTCCTGCCGGTGAGACACGTAATGTCTTAAAAAACCCTCTACTACTTGGTTAGCCCTTTCAGATTGTCCATCTGTTTGGGGACGGTAGGCTGTAGAGAAGGAGGGTTTGATATCCAGACGTTTGTACAATTGGCGAAGGAATTTGGAGTTGAAGTTGGGTCCTCTATCCGAAATGGTTTTCTTCGGTAGACCATGAAGTTTCCATACATATGTGACAAACAGGTTGGCAACATCAATGGCAGTAGCGTTTGACGTTGTTGGGATGAAGTGAACCATTTTCGACAGGCGATCGACTACGGTAAGGATGGCATCGAATCCTTCAGATTCCGGCAACTGCGTGATTAAGTCGTACGTGATTTCTTCCCATGGCCTAAGAGGTAATTCGATGGGATTGAGTAGGCCAGGGGGTACTTGATTGCTATGCTTGTTGCGTATACAGGATTCGCAGTGTGAGACATAGTCATTTACCGACTTCTTCATGGACGACCAGATATATTTTCTAGAGACAAGTTCGTAGGTCCTGAATTGTCCTGGGTGGCCAACCGCTATGTTATTGTGGCGGCTTTCCATGATCAATTTTCGTAGTTCTTTGTCATTCGGCACATAGATTTTGCCTTTGAATCTTAAGAAGCCGTCATCCCATTCCCAGTCCTTAACCTTTTCGTTGTCTCTAAGAGCCGTGATGACTTTTGACAAGCGGGGGTCCTCCAATATTCCATCTTTGACCTGTTGATCGAGGTCGTGATTGGGGGTTATTGCTGCAACAAATAGGCCTGGAGGCAGCAAAACGGAGTTTTCACCCCCCCCTTCAGGGCGGTGCTCTTCTTTTCGAGATAATAGATCGGCCCTCTTATTCTGGGCACCAGGTCTGTACAGTATTTGGAAATTAAAGTCGGCCAAGAAGTTTGCCCACCGCGCCAAGCGTCCTCGAAGTTCTTTTGTCGTCTGGAAATATCCCAAGTTCTTGTGATCTGATAAGACTTGGATGGGGAGTTCTGTTCCTTCTAACAAATGGCGCCATTCCTTGAAACATTTTATTACGGCCAGTAATTCCTTGTTGTAGATATCGTAGTTTCTCTCGGCAGGAGAAGACGATTTGGAAAGGAATGCAATAGGATGCATTTTACCATCTTCTGCGATCTGTGAAAGAACCCCTCCTGTGGCAAAGTCTGATGCATCCGTTTCCAAGTAGAATTGTTTGGATGGATCAGGCTGGATGAGTAACGGGGCTGATTTAAGCGCCTGTTTAAGTGCCTCATAGCCTTCTTGTGCCTCCTTACCCCAATTCCAAACTGTATCCTTGCAGAGGAGATCAAAAAGGGCGCGTGCTTGGGCCGAGTAATTAGGGATGAACTTCCGATAAAAATTAACAAAGCCCAGGAATTCCTGAAGAGATTTTACGTTGTGAGGGACTTTCCAATCTACCG
The DNA here is from genome assembly GCA_019616345.1 of Ceratobasidium sp. 395. NCBI lineage: Eukaryota > Fungi > Basidiomycota > Agaricomycetes > Cantharellales > Ceratobasidiaceae > Ceratobasidium > Ceratobasidium sp. 395. Next base: position 15,787 of record WSTH01000746.1, read on the forward strand.
CCTTGGTAACTTTTTCTTGGTCAACCCGGATACCTTCTGGGGATACGATTAGACCCAAGTAGTCAATTTCCGTGACATCAAAGAAACATTTTTCAAGGTTACAGTATAAATTATGTTTCTTGAGTCGGGATAAGACTTCTTTAACATGAGCTGGATGGTCTTTTGGGTCTTTTGAGAAGATCAAGATGTCGTCCAAGTAGACAATGACATATATGTCTAGGATATCACGCAGGATGTCGTTCATGAAGTGTTGGAACGTAGCAGGGGCGTTCGTGAGTCCAAATGGCATGACTAGGTACTCGAATAAGCCGTATTTTGTCTTAAATGCCGTTTTCCACTCGTCACCTTCGCGGATGCGGACCAAATTGTATCCCCATTTGAGGTCCAATTTTGTAAAGATCTTGGCACCGCGAAGTTTTTCAACGAGGTCATTAGTTCGTGGAAGTGGGTAGACGTTTTTGACGGTCATATCGTTTAACCGGCGATAGTCGATGCACATGCGTAATTTTCCGTTCTTCTTTTTCACAAAGATAACGGGCGAAGCCATAGGTGATTTTGAGGGGCGGATCAGTCCATGTTCAAGTTGTCGTTGAATTGTAGACCTCATTTCTTCATCTTCTTTGACTCCCACACTGTAAATAGGACCGTGTCTTGGTCGCGCATCCGGTTTAAGGTCAATCTGGATGTCATAAGGTCTGTGTGGCGGTAAAGGGCTCGTTTCTTCTTCAGCAAAGACTTTAGCGAATTCTTGGTAGTTGGTGGGTAGTTCAGTGGTAGAAGCTAATTCAATGTCGGGGGTATGGCCTGAGAAGATAGTGTGCACCGTATGCAAACAATTCTTGGCGCAAAATTCTGAGTTAAAGGACGCGCTCTTGTCTTTAAAGTTGATAGTTGGGTTGTGCACGCTTAGCCAGGACATTCCCAGCACTAAATCGTGTTTACCTACGTCTACCACATAGGCGCTGAGGACTTCATTGTGTCCAAAAATTTCGAGGTTAAGGGCGCAGTATTCGGTGACTTGCCCTGATGCAATGTCGCGTCCATCGATGACGCGGAGTTTTCTAGGTGTTTTTAGTTTTTTTGTGGGTATTTTGAATTCGTCAACAAGACGTCGGTTGATAAACGTTGAAGTAGCACCGGAGTCTAACATTGCCCAGCCATGGAATCCCTTCATGGTATATGTGGTTTTTTGATCAGGAGTTGTGCTAAGTGGATGCGCGCGGAAGTAGAGTAAAAGTTGCGATATATTTCCTAAACTCATACATTCCAAATCGTCTATAGTATTGTTGTTACACGCATTCACTTTGTTTAAGATTTCGCCCAAAACAGATCTCCTGGCTCTGTTCAGGCGTCCTCTTTTTCCGACTCCTCATTTTCCGATTCCACCTTTTCCACTGATGCTTCATATCCGGACATTGGTCTACTGGGGCAATCTTTGGCCATGTGGCCTTTTCCTTGGCAGCGGTTGCAGATTAATACATTCTTTCCTTTGCCTGCACTGTCTAAGTCCATTGGTCCTGGACCCTTGGGATCACTCGGCGTACTAGGTGCTGGCCGAGTGTCTTTCTTCAAGGAGTCGAACGTCATTTTCACTTCTCCGTCTTGCCCGTCCCATTTAACCCAAGGGGCGTTAAACCCTTTTGCGTTTTTGGCAATTTTTGTAACTTTTCCTCAAGTGGCGCGACCGTCAGTTCCAATTGTGAAGACTCGGTCACCCTTTGCCAAAAGTGCCTTTGTGGTAGTGGCCTGGGTTGTCGTAGTGGTAGTAGTGCGGGCAGTCGTTGTGGAGGCGGAAGACGAAGTAGTTTTAGGTTTTTCAACCTTTGCGAATTGTTGAATGTGTTTATCAATAAGTAGGGCTTGTTCGGCCACTTGGTTGAACGTGGTGGTACCGGCCGGGTCAAAGCTTTGTGCTAGCATGCTATGCTTGACCTCCATGGAGAGGTGGTCGTAAAACATGTCACGCAAGGTGATATCGTTATAACCCAAATAGGCGGAGAGACGTTGGAACTCAGTGAGATAATCTTGCACCGTTCCTTTCTGGCACAATTTTTTGAGTTCTTGTCGATGGTCATCTCCTTCGTTGAGTTGGCCATATTGGGCGTTCATCTCGCGCCAGAATAGTGTGGTATCATGTAACCATAGTACCACTTGGTTACCCAACATATCGACTTCGAGGTAGGATTGGACCCACTGGCGGGCTGACCCGGAAAGGTAGGAAATGACGAATGCAATTTTTGCGTCTTCCCCATGGTTAGGCATATTTGTGTCCATGAAGAGTCGGCAAGATGTCATGAATTTACGTAGCTCTTCTCGTTTGGAGCTGTCGAATTTATCCGGTTTGGCCATCTTAACTTGTCCAACAGGTCCTGCTGGGGGTGGTTGAAGGGGCGGTTGTTGTTGTCCACCGCCTTGTCCTCCAACCTGGCCACCTCCTTGTCCGCCGGCGCCTTGTGCACCCCCAGGAGGTTGAGGAAGATTTTGATTAGTGATAACGGTGTTGACGAGGGCCTCAATGCCTACAACACGATTAAATGTGTTGGTTACGTCTACACCAGCTAGACCGAGTTGTTCATCAAAATGTGTTCGATCATTGGTCATTTGCGTCTCAAGGTCTTGGATTTCAGTACGAGCTACAGCTAAATTTCCTCTAATATCGTCCACCGCTAGTACGACGTTTGTCATAGCGTTACATAACCACGTAATCTGCTCCCCCATTGTCATATCTCCGAAATTGGGAGGAGGAGGGGCCGCCATCGTCTTCTCTTTTTCTTTTTAGTGTTTTAAAATAGGAAGGAGCTTCGATCTCGGTTTCTTGATAGTTGGGTGGCTCTTCGGTATACAGATGTTCCCACGTTTGATACCACAGTAATCTTGCCAAGTTGGTTGCCCGTTTTTTGTAAAGGCTTGTGTATGTATCGGGTACGTCAATCAGATATAAACCAATATTTCCGTTTGTTTTGATTGACCAGCCGATATGGGGTAATATGGCAGGATCGAGTTGAGAGGCTTGTGGGTTAGGGTACCGAAGGGCTGGAAGAGGTCTTGATCGAGG
>WSTH01000747.1:0-18839 GCA_019616345.1 Ceratobasidium sp. 395
AGACGTATCCGCAACACTCGGTCTACGAGACGCCGCAGTACTAGACCTAGTTCGAGTTGATATCGAGGATACATCTAAGACCGACCGAAAATCACCAGTTAAAATCATAGCACCTTCGTCACCAAAATTAAAATTAAAAATACCCACCGACATCACTACCCCCATCTTCATTCCTACTTTCATGCTCCAGCCCAGATTTAGACTGGACACTCCGCTTGCCGCTAGATCTCGGCGTCCACCGCACGCGCGGAGTAGCGCGCTTGGACGTCGATTTCGTGCGAGGGGTTAACTTTTTGCTCTTGTTGCCTGGAGTCACAGTCGTCTTCCGTGTGCCGGGAGTCTTTCTGGTTTGAGGGGTAGTCGTTAGAGAGTTGGCCGCGCGGGGCGACTGCCTAGGGCTTTGGTATACTGATGCACCAGCGAGCGGATCATCACTCTCCTCGCCTTCGCTGTCCTTGTCCTGCCACTCTTCTTCCTCTGCGGCTCCTTCCTCCGCCCCCTGATCGATGGTTCCATCGCCCTCGCCCTCTTCTTCTTCTTCTCCGACAACGCTCAGCCTACTCAAATCGCTCTCCAAACTCGCCCTTAACTTGGCTTCAGCCTCAGCCTGCGCTGCAGCCAACCGAGCCTCTTTTCGAGTCTGCGCCGCCGTCAGCGTGAGCACAGGGGGAGGGAGTGTCTTTGGTTCCGTCCGTCGACGTGGGGTGGGTGTGGTTGATTGGCGACGGGGAGTAGCAGATGTTTGACGAGTAGTACTAGTAGACGTCCGACGTGACACATTAGGAGATCGTGATGGTCGACGAGAAGTATTTGAAGATTGAGAGGGACGGCGTGGTGTTGTGGAAGTTTGACGAGGCACGGAAGCAGCAGACGCTCGAGGTCTCGTCGTTTCGCGAGGTGCAGGTGAGCCCCTCTTTCCCCCTTTCCCAGTACTACCCATCCCAGCCATTCGCGCAATCGAGGTTTCAGCCTGCTCGTTCTCGTCTTCGTCGAGGTCTGAATATAACCCCCCACTCGAAATCTCCACATCTGCGCCTTCCATCAGCCCCGACCCGTTCAACGTGAAATCAAAGCCGGTGGTCGACCGAGCGCGCGCGGAGTGTTGAGGAGAGTCGCCGGACGTATCGAGCGCGCCTGGACCGGTGAGACAGTCCAGCGGGTCCTCTTCCAGATTCTCCTCCTCGGCGGCCAGGCTTTGTCGAGTTACCCTCCTAGGGGTAGGTGTCGTTAGGCGCTGTCCGTTCGTACTAGGGACATAGTCAAAGTCTGTCGGGTGATTACTCTTTCGCGGCCGTTTACGCGTTGAAGATGGCGGGACAGGCGAAGTCGCGCGTGGCCGTTTCGAGGACGGAGGGGTGGCGACTTCGTCGTTCGTCCGTGAGATTTTCCGGGCTTTGGGATTAGGCGACACGTGTAAAGTGTTCAAGAGCGTTGCAGAGCCTCGCTTTTTGGTCAATGAGCCCGTATTCGCGGACTGGGGTGATGCGGTTAACTCATACGTAAATCGTAAAACAGTGGTGGCTCACCCCCTCAGCGGCCGGAGCCTTGGTCGACTGAGACCCAGCGGTCCCACTACTAGTCTGCTTGGTCCTAGATTTCAGTGTCGGGATCCTGGAGCGCGGAGCCAAAATAGTCGGCGGCATTCCAGTCGTGGTTCAATAAAGGAGCAAATTCAAATATGTTCAGCCCCAACACGTCACGTGACCTTCCTGAACGGGCGAAACTTTTAACTCTGTCTGAAACTGACGCATCAAACCTACAGTACATCTGTAATACCATATATTGTATCAGGTAGGCATAGTATCCTAAATATAGTACACAAATCACTATAGGAGGGCTTACCTACTCAAAAAGTGACTTGAACTTACTCCACATCAACGATTGTACCAGTCCGCCGTTCTGCGTCGTTTATAAACCACACAAATGCAGTGTGTACGCGACACAAAAGATAGCTTCACGCCATCTACAGTATATCCGAGAAATAGAATCATTAAACAAGACCGAATACCTGAGATACTTAGATAGGGAAAGCAAAACTATTGGTGTATTGGTTGTGGGAATAAATTACAACTGTTCCAACAACTTCATTCTACATTATGCGTATAGATGTGTTAAGCCGAGTGGATCTGACCGAGTGACCGTGCATATAAGCAGCGAATTTATGGGGGGGACAAGGCGGAGACGGATCGTCAGATTACGGCTCGGGTTTAACCGCCCGGTATCTGGCTAGCGCTCGCCTGACCCACTGGCTATCTCACCGTTGCGTGATTCAATCAATGTAAGTGGTACACGTATACTATAGATTTCCATGAGCTGTGGCCTTTGACGCTAAGTCGCGCGCTGCGACAACTCTGAGTCTGAGTTGAAGCCCAGTTTTGCTCCCCCGAAAGCCCTTATTTTAATCCATCGCCCCACTATGTACTTGAATTACTTCAAAGCCTGGCATTGAGGGATCCACGCATATTCATGAGCAGATGTACTCCTACTCACATTTACCCATACCTTTGCGCTATCTAAATATCCACAACCGAGGATACGCCGTAGCCACATCGTAGCCACGGCATCCACACGTGATTATGGTTGGCGCATACATACGCCGTAAACTAAAGAACCTAGACTAAAACCTGGATACGCTCAAGTCTGCAACACTTCTTGGCACACAAATACTTCACACGAGTACGTACCGTATACAATAAACGACTCTCCCAAGCGTACCTATCTGGTGTTAGCATGAATGATGGGCTGAAATGCGTTATCTCGGCACATTGATCAGAAAACCAACTGAGCTTCACCCATCTACACGCAAGCCGCATTTTTGGTGGTTTAGAATCCAGTTGAGATAAGGACTTTGTCGAATCTATGACTCTAGCCCGGACAGCATATTCCATGGCGAAGCTATTAATATCGTGTGAGACGGGACTTGCCACCGAGCGACCGTTGGTGCACAGCGTTATACCATCCGATAACTACTATCCAGCTAACGCTTTCTCCCGGCCGCTATATTGTGAAGATCGCGACAGAGTCCCGTATTACCTTCATTTGCAGACTTATATTCACCATTTACACTCGTAACTTGGCCCTGATTTACACCCCCTTCGCACCCACTATACGTAAAACGTTCAGAAAATTTCATAAGATAGTCAATAGATAGGCTGTTTCTCGCCTCTGTTGGGAGTAAACGATGCGGACAACAGGCGCTCGACTTTCTCCATCATCAGGATGCGCCGAGCCGACGTCAAACCTGCCACTGCTGACAGCTGGGACATATCCGCTATTACTTTTGACAGCGGATAGCGGGGCCGAGAGGTGGCTCGATCCGGGTGTGATCGCAGCTGAAAAGCGCGCATTTACCTCGCAACGTGAGAGACTTCTGTGCGTCTATTTCAAGCACACGGAACCACTAAATGGGATTTGGTGGAAATCTTGGCTATATCAAGCAACCAGATCATCAATTATTTTGAGAAGAGATGTCATCTGAGCTTAAACCTGAGTATGGGACCAAATATGGGAACCAGTTGAGAAGCCGGCGGCTTGTGAGGGTCTTCTAATTTGATGCGCTGCCCGAAGAAGGGTCGCGTCAAGCACAGCAACTATGCATATAGCAGAACAAACGGAGTCACGATATCTTTATGAAAGATAAGAGGAACATGAGCGGCGCATCGTCTTTCTGAATTAGCCGCAGAAACAAGTACGGAAACATTTTTTCTCTCGATTTAACGAAAAAAAGGGGTGCTATAACAAGCCAATGTGAAATCCACTGTCCATGCGCGAATCTAGCCCAGCATTCACCATGTGCTTCAGGCACCAGAGCCTGACCTCGCTAGTAGCGAGCAACGAAGGCACGGGCAGATGAGTTACTTGCCGTTCTCCATTTGAAAATTCCACTTCGTATTTCGCCCGCTCGGACTGTTCGCGCCGAAATTACGAAAAATACCCGTGTATTGTGTGGGGTAAGGATACCGGCAGTCTTGTAGGCCCGCATTAGTACGGCGTTGAGTTCCGGTAGTTTAGTGTTGGCTCCGTGGATTGATTTTGGGCTGAATGGGAATTGCATGCAGGTGAGCGACGGATAGTTTGTTGTGCACACGGCTTTGATTTATACATGCTAGGAAATGCTGCTTGAGGGCTTTACACTTTTTAGAAAAGAGGGATACTGGCTTGTTTAAGAGTATTTCAGGGCGTGTAGTGGCCAAGTCACAAGGCTCCTGTGTATGAGCGCTCGTTCAAGTAATGTCTCGCATAAATTCATGAAACATGGTCCTCAGCACGGTTCCATGTATCCATGATGGTATGAGGGTCTTGTGCGCCCTGGTGGAAACCCGTCCGTCTGGTAGCTGGAGATGCACGGCCGATGGGAAACGGTTCACAGGATTAACTAGACGAATAACGGCCGAATATTGATTAGCCGCGAATAAATCGCAGACTAAAGCCGTAATATCTTCTAGAACGCGATCTATGGCAAAGTCGGTAGTGATGACAGGACATGAGGTGAGTTGTGAACTGCAGCTATTTTTGGAATCACATGCGGTGGTCTTGGTTAAACAAGCGCTGATGACGACCATCATGTGTGCTTCTGTTTGATGCAGGTTGGATCTCACCACGACCACACCGATGACCCTAATGAACATAAACCTCTCGCTTAATTTTCTCACCACCCAAGTCTGGCACTAATGCTAGTAACAAAAATACTATGAGAAAAGCCTAGTTCACTGTGATTAAACCAAATGCAAAACCTGATGGAGTTTGATCGTACCAACTAGTTTTACCCTCTATGATAGAGCGTGATCGTTCGTATCTGCGTCGGCAGCTCGGCGGAGCGCGTATCCGGGGGTCTATTCCTGTCTGACTTGGCCTTATCATCATAAGTCTATGAGCCGCAAATACCGATCAATCATCACGGATGATCTGTCATGCACGGCTACGGAGGTGACACGCCGAGTTGCGGAAACAGCGAAGAGGGCTCGTGGGACTGGATGGCTGTGAGCGCGTACGTTAGCTATTTTTGGAATAACCCCGCCGAACGAGCGCCGCCACTCGCCGCGTTATTCTCTCAGAGACACCGGTGGGCAAAGTGCGATGGGCGAACACTTGACGAGAGACGCGTACAAAAGCTTAGCGTCGCAAGCCAATTTGCAGCATCTCTCAAACGCTTCTCCTCTCTTCTCCTCTAATTTCACTAGCCCACTCATTCGTCGATGCATCTTCGCAGTGTTCCTCTGCTCCTTGCGGGGGCTTTGCTTCCTACCGCACAGGCAGCGCTTCGCCAGACCAGCCTGGTGGTGCGTACTCTCCCTTATGGCTGTACATATCCCACTGATAACGGATTTATAGCTCACGTACGGAACCAGCAACGTAGACGGCACGAGCAAGCCGTCGTGGCTGATCAATGGTACGACTCCTGGACCCCATCTAGTCTGGGACGAGGGAGACCAAGTTTCCGTGACCGTGTACAACAAAGGACCAGAGCCTATGACGATGCATTGGCACGGGTGAGCACTCGTATCTAAATAACTTACTTGACTGTTTCTAACGACTCGCTCCCGACAGTATTGAACAAATCCACTCGCCCTGGTCCGACGGTGTACCCGGGTTGACTCAGTACCCTATCCCGGTCGGCGGTAACTTTGTCTACAACTTCACACTTCTTCAAGCTGGCTTCCAGTGTAAGCAAGCCTTGGGGTTGACTCTAGAGTTTGACGCTCACAGCCATTCTTGACCTAGGGTATCACTCACATTATGTAAGCTATCGGGCGGACGCCTCTAATTTCATGGCTAACCGCCCGTAATATAGAAAATGCAACTAGACGACGGACTCAAGGGCACTCTCTACATTCGGCCGAGCGCCAGCAGACAGAAGCCGTTCAGCCAGATCAGCACCGACGCCGCGGTGCAGACCGTGCTGAAGAACGCGGAGATCAACGCGAACCTGCTGAACGTATACGACTACAAGCACTACACGGCGGACCACTGGATGTCTGAGTGGGAGCGGACTGACGTAGAGCAGCTATGCATCGACAACATCATCAGTGAGTGTCGGTCGTACAAGCTGCACGTACTGTAAACTAATTGTTACGATAGCCAACGGCAAGGGACAGGTAGTGTGCCCAGACATGGCGACAGTGAACTCGCTTGCTACCGCTGACCAGAAGCCGATAACAAAGAAGGGGTCAGCACGCTGTTAGCTTATTGCAGTTATGCGCACTTGCTAACGACGCCGGCTGATAGATGCATGTATCCGAACAACACGCTGATGTTCCCATACTCCGACTCGAAGCCGAACACTGTCAGTGCTGACATGTGGTACAACTGCGCGAACTCGGCCACTCCGTTCCAGGTGTATACCGTGAAGCAGTCTGACGGCTGGACTGCGTTCAACCTGCTCGTAAGCCCGTTATGTTATCGGCATCGTTGCCGTCGTATACTCAACCTATGCGCACAATACATAGAACAGCGGCGCTCTGTGGGATCTGCGCGTGTCGATCGACTCCCACAAGATGTACTTTTGTAAGTATTGCGCTCTACACGTTTCGTTAGGCTTTACTGACCGGTCCATCTCCAGTCGCCGCGGACGGAGAGTACACTAACGTTCAGGTCGCGACCTCTATCCTGATCCCGATCGGCGAGCGGTACCAGTTCTTCGTCAAGCTCGACCAGACCCCCGGCGACTACATGATTCGGACTGCGGCTGTTGTGCTTCCGCAGATCCTGACCGGCTACTCGATCATGTCGTACAACACCGCGAAAGCCGACCCTACTAAGCTACCCGCCTCTAAGAACCCCGTGAGTACGCTTATAGCAACTGCGTAAGGCATCGAGCTGAAGTCGCTGCGCATATATAGTGGATCGACTACGCAGGCAACATCATCAACGGCGGCACGGACCTGGTGCAGGCTAACCTGGCGCCGTACCCGGCGAACCCACCTCCTCAGGGCAAGGCGGACAAGACGCTAGTGCTGAACGTGACCCGCACTGGAGAGTTCGGATGGGTCATGAACGGTACGTTACAGTTGCAAGAACGCCTGCTTGCTGGAGTCTCACGTGTCGGGATCAGGCGACACATGGTATGAGCTGCCGGACAACGCGACCCCGCTGCTGTTCCAGCCGAGCCAGGTGTCGGCGCTGGACTCTAAGGTGTACCTGAGCTACCCGAACAACTCGCTGGTCGACGTCATCTTCACGATTACTGCCGGCAACCCAGCGGTGCATCCTCCTCACCCGGTTCGTTCTGCATAGACACCTTTTCAAGACTAGTTTCTTACGCGTTCGACTAACCACTGCAGATGCACAAGCACGGGCTGAAGGGGTGGATGCTGGGCTCCGGAACTGGTGCGTTCCCGTACGCGACGATCCAAGACGCGGTGAACGCCGGGTACAAGGGCATCAACGTGAAGAACCCGCCGTACCGTGATGACTTCGTTACTGTGAGTGCTTCACCCACCGGCTAGCTACATCTACCGTTGCTTACGAATTGCGGGATATACAGCCTGTGGATATGACTGGCAAGGCGTGGACTGCGATGCGTTTCCGTTCGACTGACCCTGGACCATGGATCATGCACTGCCATATCGATGCTCACCTTGCGACAGGCATGGTTGTCGGTACGTTAGATATTCAGTCCTTATGTGCTGTACTGTGCTTACTTGAGCTTGTGAATAGTTCTGATGGAAGGAGCGGAGAAGCTGACGGCTGGGTATGTGCCGAACTACTATCTGAACCAGAACAAGCCGTCGTCGTAAGCGAACGTCGACGGATCGGCACCAGTGTGCTAGGTAGCATGGGCTATCCACTCCGTTTGTCTGTTATACATCTGGATAATTTTTTTTCTGGGTTGAAATATAATTCCAATTACATATTTTTGTGGCCTTCAAGCTACGCTCAATGACTTCGCTAGAATTGAGAGTGGTAGAATGAATTCCCCTCAGCTACCCCACGAATTACATGCCTTCGCGGCCTTGATCCTTATTTCTTCAATTCTCCTCCACTGTTGCAGGACTTCTTCAAGCAGCTTGCTCGTGAGTCCTTGACTCCCCCTGCGTTCGACTCTCTTTGGCCGGTCCAAGTCCGAACCAATACTAGCAGACGTAAGGCTGTGAATCATAAGATATCTTAACGTCCGATGTCATATACATGCAAACAGGTTGAATGCAAATACAGATTGCAAAGCCGCAAGCAACGTGTGACAAGGTATACTATACTCAAATTGGTTGTTTTGTCCGTCGGAATACCAGCAATAAAGTTCAAATTCATCTTGAGTTCCGGGCAGATTGTGCTCCTAAAGATTCAAGGTACGCCCGGCCAGGTGCGTATACTCCGGAATTGGCTTGATTGGTAGCAATGGTTGCTGCCACGGGTGATTGCACCTGGACTCCTGCGAAAGAGTCTGGATCCGAACGTAACCCGGGACTGAGTATATCACCACCACTCGGCCGCCCTCTGCTGGAGCTCTCGAGTTTAGAGCCGCCTACGCTAATATCCTCCTCGTCATAATCCTCACGCCCGAGGCGTACGCGAGGTCCACCAAACCCAGTATCTTCCGCCTCAACTTCATAACCTGGACCGCCTTCGACAGGCTCTGGGGCGGTGGTCGAGTTCCGGAGCCAGCGGCGACGAGCCCCGCCAGCATACATCCCCGCGTTTGCATCGTTTTCTTCCATTTGTGGACCTCGTTCTTCAGGAACATGGGGAGCTGGTATAATGCCACGAGAGCCAAATAAAAGGACATTGGTTCGAGTTGCTAGGATAAGGATCACGTTGACGAGGCCGGAAAGGTTGAAAACCGATACGGCTACAGCTGTGGCAGTCGAAGCAGCAGGACTGGGTTCCCCCTTATCCTTGAATGTAATCCAACGGACAATTGACATAGGGAGTACAATTATCGTGTAAGCAAAAGGATACCTGCACGGGAAGTATATCAGTATAAAAGGGGTTCAATATGACTGTATGCGCACCAAAGAAATGGTTTCGGGTTCCCCGAATCATCTTTGCGAGAAAAGGTTGACTCTGTGTCGTTAGGACCAACGAGACCTTCCGTTGACCGGCGCGACGAGTGCGGTGGAAGTCGCTTCCATCGTAAGGAGTGCCATCCTTCTTCTTCATCCCATTTGATGTTTCCGCGAAGGATAAAAAACAACGGGATGTAGAGAAGAAGGTTACCAAATCCGGCGAACCAGAGCCTAAGAAGAGGTCAGTTGTACTCTCTAGTCGATGAACATACTACGCACCATACATATTCTCCAGCCAACCGTTCGTCGGTGTACTGTTGGCTAATCCAGCACCCTAAATGACCCAGTCAGTCGAAAGGCAGAAGGGTATGTATTAGAATATGGACTCACAGTAGGGAGTTGGCGCATAAAAGGAGTCGTTTCCATTTTTGGGATGCGTCGCATATCCTAACACAGCCCAGAGAAGCACAAACAACCAGATCACGAACGTTATGCTACCCCACAAGAGGGCCCAACGCTTGATCACTTTTCCTCGCACGACGGAGATGAAGGTATATAGTGTGATAGCGAAGGTAAAGAGAGCAACAGCAGTTTCTCCAATGATCTGAATTGCTCCTTGGGCATTGCAATACGAGCCGCAGTACGTTTTGCGCTCATTGGCCCATTTAACGTCCAGGATGGCACCAAGAGACATAATGAAATCCGCAATCAAGAGGTTAAGCTATATAGCCAGCTCAATAATTGTAACATCGCCCAGCTTATAAGCTACATACCATTAACGCATCAATATTAGTTCTTATCAGTCGCCACGGAGGGCCAGGGGGATGACGAACGTTCTCCCAGTATTTATACTATCCCGTATCAATTACACTATCCGCGATTCAAAACGATTTAGTCAACTTACAGCCACTATAGACAGAAAAATAGCGACAGCGACTGCAGAGATAAAGCCAGCTTGGGTCGCAAACTAAGCCACACGGCGCGTCGGTCAGTCGGGCAGCAGTGCATAATCGGTTCCGCTTACCGCCAAGCCAACCACTTGTCCCGTACTTAAATCGACTGGATCACAATACGAGGTCATGATGATGGTGAGGACGAGGGCCATCTACTCGCCAAGGGTATCATATAAGACGCGTTGGGGACCCCACTCGAACAAAAGATGGCGTGCATCGCAACACGAAGCTCGGACATCAGCCGCTCACGGCCCTTGCTGTGATTGGCCGAATCGGTGATTAATCATACGCCGACACAGCATAAGCGCAACTTTGCAGTCCCACTTAGCGCCGGAAGCTTGTTATTACAGAGCTTCAGCTACATTATTAGCACAAGATAGGGGTCAATGTTGGGCATCACGGGCACAAGGCGTGAGGTGTTCCGTCCGATGTATTACAGCGTCTAGTCTGTGAAGGGAACCTGGTGGGCAACAAGCGAATCATGCAATCCATGCTGTGTCCCAATATTGTAGGTCATGGCCATTCGAGCAAAGGTTCCTTGGTCGTCGGCCAAACCATCAGGCTCGATTTCAAGCTGTGTCGCGGGTCAGTATATGTTTCAGACACCGTAGATACTGAAACTTGCCAGTGAAATTACGTCGTCCAGAAGATGAGCTAGTCCGACATTAGCGTTCGACTGACCAGACAATTCGAGGGTCACGATGTGTACGTGGAAATGGTCTGAGAGTGGTTAGCCAATATATAAGCGTATATGGTATCGAGACTAACTCACAATAACTTGGCTGATAATGAATAAAGAATCGTAGATCCCCTGCTTTAAGCCCGTATTTGTCTTGGGACACCCTAATACCTTGCTTTCGAATATTTCGCAGCATAGGCAGGTGCCTTTTCCCTAGTGGCTGGTGTATGGCTACTCAAACTCAATTACGCATGGAACTTACGAATATCTCTAAGGCTATGTATATCTCGGGTATGTACAATCGCCTGGATATAAAACGTTGACATGGTTTTGCCATCCCATTTGAGATCGGGAATGATTATAAACCCATCGTTTGGGGAGGCATCCTCGTATAAAATTCGATCTGATTCGGATTGGTGTGACAGAATATTGTATACCCTGTAAGCTATCGGATTTGAGTTGCTCGACGCCAAAATTGGGCGTGCAGACTTACCACTGGAGTCGACTGAGTGGAAACGCATCGATATACGGCTTGACTACTTCCGCGTAAAGCTTGGGGCTTTCCCGTACCATAGTGAATGTTTGTTTAGTGAACTTTCGGGGAAGAGTTGGTAGCTCCTCATCAAATCAAAACTTTAATGCATACCTTGCGTATATGAGCCTCTGTTGCGTTGTCTACGACCGTAATTTTTACATCGGCCGAGCGATCATCCCCAAGCCAGCCCAAAATCCAGTGATATATGTCGTTGTGGCCAATGGTCTCGAGTTTTCCAAAGACTCCCTGAATGGCGCTGATTTCGCTTCCAGAAATGGGAGTTTTTACAACTTGGACAATGGCAGGAGTCTGGTTCGTGCTTGACACATCTTTGATATCGCCTGTCGTGGCTTCCGGAAGTGTGCCCAGGATTGCAATAGAGTGGCTCAAAGGATCTAAGATGCTCGTCAGTGTTCATTTTTGCAAACTGGAATAAGCAATGCACCTTCGCTAAGAATTTTCTCGGCAACAAACCCATTTAGTCGTTGTAAATCAATGGCCATTGTCACTATGCTAATGAAGGTGATCGAGGTTGGTACTGTAGCAGATTGGTCGAGCGATGATCCTTGATCGTAGAAGATTAGATCTTGCCTGGTCCTTGATAAGATAAGATATCATATCTACTATAGACAAGTCAAAACACTGCCACCGGTATGACGTCAGGTCTGACACGCTGGAAACTCCCGCTACACTTCCCCTCAATCGACCACCTCTACATTGGATCGTTGCTCAACAAGTCCCAAAATACCATATATAGATATCATCTGGGAAGAACTCTCATATAAGATGGATGCTGTCTCTCAATTTATGCGTTATTTTACTGGACGCACTTCAAACTCTAACGCAAATCGCGCCAACCCCGACGAGTACGCGACGTCTTGGGGACCGTTTCACCCAACTTACTATGCATTCCCGATTCGTAAACCATTAGGAGACGCAGAAGCCCAAAAGTATGTATTGCTATGTACTCTTGTAACCGGAGCAGCAAGCTAATATCGACCGTGCTTAGGCTGTACAATCACATCCGCACGGTTGCATGGTGAGCCATACATTGACTGAGCTCGTTTAAGCAGCGTTTAGTCCTGTATTCTACTAGGTGGCTCGATGCACTGCCCTTTTTAACTCACGCTGGTCTACCCTTCAAGGTCTGTCGATAAACCGCTGCTTTGATGGAACGATTTTACGAAGTGTGTTTTAGGTTGGAGTAGACGATATTATCAGCGCATTTCCAATTTGGGGCGATTTCGCTGGTGCACTGTTGTCAGTGTATCAGGTATTTCTTAGCTGGATGTTTGGGGTTCCACAGTCCATCCTGATCCGCATGGTGAGGGTATATTTCGGCGGCTACGCCGTTCGTATTCAAGCGACCGGTAAAAATATAGATGATAAACGTCGTCGTGGACATGTTTCTAGGTATTATTCCGATTCTGGGAGGTAAGTCGCTATCGTATGTGACAATGTAGATCCTCGCCTTATATCATCACGGTAGACGCCCTTGATGTGCTCTTCAAGGCAAACCTGCGTAACCTTGACCTCCTAGAGGATTGGCTACTCAAGGATGCACCTTACAAGATTGCGCTTATGCCGAAAAAGGAGTTTTTGCCTCGCAAATCTGCGGCAGGAGTTCCGAACAACGATGGCCGTGATAAATGTACGTTCAAACTCTTGAAAAGTAAGCTATATGCGCATGTTTACTTTGTACCTCATTCTCAGATCGCAACCGAACGAAGACAACCCGGATGGATGACAACTTTGCCCCTCCCGACCTTGATTAACCCAGCTTGTATGACCTGACCGGAGATACCTTTTTATTCTATACATAATTCTCTCAACCAAAAGATTATGTTGCTGTAGCAGATCTGGAGTATCGTACCTGGTTTTTTTACCTCGAGTGTTTCTGTCCCTCATGGGTAAAAAGATATTATTGCATCCAGCCTGCTCCTTCGAAGTTTGAAGCTGGGCCGGACTCTGGGTTCCCAAAGGCTTATCGCACAGTTTGTAAGTAGATTTAGTTATATCGAACATGATCACGTGAGTTCTCCTACCCCTTTCTGGAAATAGGGGTAAGTTGGTGATTCATCTTCTGGTCTGGTCTATTACACACACTAAGGCTGAGATAGACTTTCAGGTCAGTGGCTCGTTCTACAGCGCTTGATTCTCGCTAATATTTGTCTTCGATCGCTGGACTTCGCTCTCTGCCAGTAGCAGGGGTGTTTTCAGGTCGTTCATATTGGACATCCCATTCAAAGCGCTACATCCCTTCCAGCCACTTACATTCTGCCTGACGCTCTCCTTCAGAAATCTCCACGCTTCTGATTCGTGCCTAGACTATGGTTATGTCACCTACTAGCTCTGACCAGGTGCTCGTCCATACTTGGCATACATTTCGTCCTGGGGGTGGAGCCTACGCTTTCGGTACGCATCACCAGGAAATCATTTCCTATAAGCTGATATCATCACTTTTTCTAGTCTCTGAACTCAGCTTACTCGTGTGGTCGACATTTTTCCACATTGGCTTTCAGCCTCAAAATTCGGGAACATCTCCTGTTCCATATTCCCTCACTCCCACCCCAGTGAGGCGGTGGTATCTTCCACCAACGAAGGCATGGAGCTCAGCTCATCCTGCTCCAGCCTCTCCTGGTCATATCTCATTTCGAGGACATGTGCTTATCGAAGATTTCAGACCACAAGCGACACCTCTGCTTACTTTTTCGGAGATTCTTGGCCGCTTCAGTGGATGGTACATTACTCGCAAGCAGGATTGGGATTCATGCCTCAAGTTCGGTGGACCAGTATCGAAGACCCTTCAATATCCTACGGGCAAATGTTTCGCATTCACTTATTTTGCCTTGGTGTTGTGGGTTATCGGAATCGCCTTGTTTGCTTTACTGGCAACCGATGTCGCCGTTTCAGCCAAAATGTCAAGTTTTGTCCGCAGTTTAAATATCGTTCGCGATATTTATGGCACTGAAATCATTGCGCGCGATGCATCTGTTGGCCCCTATCTCAATACTAAGGTATCATCCTCACCGAAAAACGACAACCTAGTTGGTGAGCTGTTCCCCACTAACCAAATCAAGAACATCGGGGAAAATACGTGCTGATGAACTCGACGAATAGGATTGATCACATACGTTCCTTGCTCAACGTACTCAATCCTCCTATTCGTCAATCCCAACCAAATTTTTAAGCGTCCTGCAACGCAAAAATTGGTGAATTCCATCGATTCGTTGGTTCCCCAAGTAAGTGAGCGCGCTTCGCACATGTAAATTGCCGCTCAAATTACACACGCTGCAACAGGGACCGACGACTGAGGAAACCAAAACTGAGGACGACGAGATAATGGGGGGTCAGGAACCACCCTCTGAGGCTCCTGTGTCGTCTCAAGAACGGCGTACCAGGAGAACGAGGCGTGGCAAGCGTGGGGGAGCATCGCAAAAAGCATATCAAGACAAAAAGTGGGAGTGGTATAAAGCGTGGAATAGGGCAGTGAATACATGGGGAAATGGTGCTTGGCTGGAACAAAGGGCGGAAGAGGAGGTTGAACTTGCAGTGGATTAGCGATGGCTCTGAGAGAATGGCATGGAGTTAGGAGCACAGGGCTCGGTGTATGCGCGTTTAGTGCACATGTAAACGTTCCTTTAATATATTTACCTATCGTCCAGGGCAGGCCTTGTGATCCGGCAACTCGTACGCCAATCCATGATAAATAATCAGGCTCTCGGTTGGGGAAATGGTGAGGTTCCCATTAATAATGTACCGACTGCAGTAGAGCTGGTAATTCATCAAAACAGCTGCATATAAGTATTTGTAATTAATCAACCATTTCATCGTCATCATCCTGTCCTACCCCATCAAAGACGTGCTCTAACGCGGCGACATAGCATCCAACCTTCCAGATGTCCGACGTCGTAATCGTCATATAGTCGAATGCTAAAGCAGTCGCCGTTAGTTCAGACCTGATAACTGGCATCTTGGGATAACGCTGCGAGAAGTGTGTGAGCAGCAAATGCTTGGCGTTCATTCTAACAAGCGAAATGCATGTTTAGCGGTCACCCGAATCATAGGTTTGACGCGTTACCTTCTCCCCACGTCAATCGCTTGTCCAATTGTACTGTGTCCCTTCTCTTGCGCCTTTTCGATCTCTTCATCTGCCATTGAAGCCTCATGTATGAGTAGCGTGATATATTTTCCCGCCTCTACTAGCGCGTTGCAGGGCATTGTATCGCCAGAATATCTATTGACAACGTATTAGCCGGATATCGAAGCTTTGCATGAG
Source organism: Ceratobasidium sp. 395 (assembly GCA_019616345.1). Taxonomy (NCBI): domain Eukaryota; kingdom Fungi; phylum Basidiomycota; class Agaricomycetes; order Cantharellales; family Ceratobasidiaceae; genus Ceratobasidium; species Ceratobasidium sp. 395. The sequence continues at coordinate 15,389 of WSTH01000747.1, forward strand.
TACTCACGCAAAGCTCCAACCTGATTCGTGTCGAGCGACCAGTCCAAAACATGCCGGCGTTCTATGTCGAACCGGAACTGCCTCTACGGAGGTGAAGCCGAGTCGGCCCTTCAATTCATCAAGTAGCACTGGTTTAGACCTGTAGCCTAAGTTAGCAAAGCGAAACAGTAGTCGGAGCGCAAACTTACTTCGAATCATCCTGCGAGTAGCGCCTGCCTTTGCTCTTCGGCCCTTCAATTTGTATTATCTTCACCCCGTTTTCATCGTCTAATCCAAGGTCCTCTAGGTCGTGATACTCTCTTACGCACAACTCCGTAATCCGATTCAGCACAAGGTACAAGGGGTAACTAGGGGTCGGCGAGAGCTTGATGTTGGTTTCAGCTCTTAGGATCTAAGAAATAAGGAGAAAGTCTTACCCGTCGCCGTTGTGTTAGCAATTTCGCCAGTCCCATGTGATGGTCGCCGTGTATATGAGACAGGAAGATGCAGCGAAGATCGGCTAGGACTGATCTTGCGCTTTCTGTAGAGTCGTGATCCATCCCAAAGCGGCGGCATAACTGACCCCAAGTATTCTCGCCGCAGTCCAACATAATAGTGCCATATCCAGGCATCTGTATAACAGTTGATATAACTACTCCAAGGTCAATGTGTGGGCGAGAAACGGTAGCATAATATCTGGCTTACCGTTTCGGTATTTGGATGGTAACGCACTGCCCGTTCCAAGTGTCGTAACCCGGAAGTCACCACCTGGCCCCGGGTCCATGGTTCTTGTGGCCTGCAGTTGTGCAGCTTGATCTCTTGCTTTGGCGAACAGGTCCTTCTGGCTCTCACTCGTCAATACGCTCTGACCGTTTTGTTGCGTCGACAATGCCCTTTGATAAATGCCAGGATTCGCGCCTGCGACAGGCTTGAGAGTTGGAGGTTTAGGCGGAGACATTTCTGTAACGTGGTTGATGGCCGAAACCTGAATGTTTTCTGGGAGACCCTTGACTAGTCAAGAATTTTTTTCAGTTGCATTGCATCTAGTGGTATCGTAAATCCAACATACTTTGTGATAGGAGGAATTTCGGTTTGTTTTCTTGAGGGGCAAAAAACATCTCCTTGTCCAGCTCTGAAAGGGTGAGCGACAAGTACGCGCTCGACTCGAATGTTACTGGATTAGGTGAAATGTCCTCTCCAGCCACCAGGTGCTGTCAAGAGAATTAGGAGAAAATGGGATTGATTAGAGTTAAGGTGCTCACGCTACATTCACACGTTCCGACTCCTTTCGCCCATAGTGCGTATCGTGAATCACTAAGCACTTCCGGGCCAGTACGATGCACAACAGACCCAAGCACGAACGGATTGACTGTCCGCACAGTTTCGAGAGACTTCAAGTCGGGAAGGCTCGATATGTATTCCGGAGTTGGGCAATCAACAACCAAAAGACCCTTCTCGGAGGTTAGCACCCTAGGAGATAGTGAGATGTAGCGCACCGACGTACCGTAGGTGTTTCACTATGCCCCATGCACATGCTAGGCGTAACGATTGTCTGTACTCCATCTTTCGTTACTGTTACCGATTCTCCTTTGGTCAGCTTCCCCCGATCTCGTTTGGCTACCCCAAGTGCGTCGGCCGTCGCCGGGTCAAACTTGCCGCGGATTTCTGGGCCTAAAACCAAATACGCAACAGATATCGCGCGCGGACCTTCGAACTTCGGGAGCTGTTGCCGGGACCAGCGAGCTCGTAGACCTCGGGGTTTTCCTCTAGTAGGTGATACATCTCCGCTGCCGTCTGCTCTTGAGGCCTGTTCTTGTATCCCAGGGAACATATCGCGAATTACAATGGCTTTCCATTCGTCTGCGTCTTTCCCAGTAAGTGACGATGCGTCAAAGGATGGATGTTGCCAGTTCAGTGTTGTGTTCCGAGACCTAGTTGATGCTTCCCCCGCAGCGGTGTCCGTGCTGTCTCGAGCGACTCGTTTGAGGGACTTTGGCGGTAGACTCGAATCTAGAGACTTTCGTTTTGATGGTACGGTTGGCCGTTGTTCTGTTTCGGACGGAGAAGGCGTTGGCAGCATAGGAAAGGCGAAGACGCGGACAAATTCATCCTCGAACACTTTTCCGAAGGTGCTGGGCTCGGTTGTTTCCACAGAGTTAACTAACATGGGGTCTCTAAGACGATTTAAGAGAGGTTCAGATCGGAGAAATATGAAAGCTTACCGAAAAGTATATGGTCGCATCGAGGCGAGGTAATGGTTCAGCCCTGGTGGCCCGAGGACGCTAACCTCTTTTACTCCACTATCCGCCAGGCTCATCAACATACCTAGTCGTCGCGAGTAGAACGTTAGTTTACGTTGCAGGAGAACTACAAAATTCTCTCACCAGGTAGTCCTCCCGAGCGAGAAATTTTCGTCTGCGTTAGAAATATCGCCTTTGATTTCTTGATACCATACTTTTGCTCTATGAACGCTCGAGTTGTTCCCTCACCACAACCGAACAAGTAGTGGGCAGTATCGAAGTGCACAGATATACATGGCTCAGTGTCAGCGGTTAGACCGGCGACCACGCGAGTATGCCACCGCATGTTAGAGCTGGTGGGTTGGCGCTTCTTGGTAGACATTTGTTTCGAATTTTGAGTCGTAGCCATCTGCCTTAGTTTGAGCACATTCCCCGAGTTGTAAGATAGAGCTGGGACGTGATAAGCGAACAAGGAGGCTGGGTAGCGATCGAGAACTCGCGACCAAAGAGCCAGGGCTATATAAATACTAGACCACCAGAGTCGGTCCTTATAAGTCTAGGATCGATTGACTCAGCCAATGACTCGATTTAGGCCACAAATAGAAGGTTAATGAGTCAAGCGGGGAGCTCCTTGATTCAACCTTAGGCACGGTCGCCAGCATGCAAACGCCGGCACAACGGATGTGGTGGCCCAGAACAGAATTTCTGGTCGCGAAGCGCCGAATCAGGATATTGGCAATTGGTCGACGGTCACGAATCTAGCACAAACGACCATGAAACGAAGCTGCTTGCTGTAGTCGTCGAGGCTGTCCTCCAATGTTTGTAGGTCTTTTCGCAGCTGCGGGAGCTCTTGGTGAGAATTACATCCACGAGTGGTTCCACGAATTCATATGGTCGTTTAAACATAGTTGGCCTATCACCTATGGTCTTCATAGTTACCCAGCTCGGTTGCATTGCCTTTTCTCGCAATACGGACCCAAATCACTGGAACTATTCTGGATGCTTCCCTACGGATGAACCATTGGTCTATGATAGGTCTACTTGCTCAGTCCTTTCCCCAAACACACTCTCGGTTATCAGCCCGCAACAGCCACCCCAGTCTCTATAACCATTATTTCCACCTCACCTGAATCCTGGGTCTTACCGCACCCCGTGGCACTGTATGTCTTGTTTATTTTGGCGTGGCTTCCAATCAAGGTTTTAGTCGTAAACCCAAGTAGAAGTTGGCTCTG
>WSTH01000748.1:0-18824 GCA_019616345.1 Ceratobasidium sp. 395
GAATAACCTCATCTGGAGACACCTCTGGAGTCTACAAACATGGCATATGCAAGACTCTGGGACCCAGCTTCACAGTGCAGCAAAAAAACTGGGGCTGTGACATCCTTGTGGTATGTGGCAGTGGGTTCTTTGGTCTCAGACCCCCCTATAGCAAGGCACACATGTGGGGTACATGACCCTGTGGGTATCTGCATGGCTTCTAGTGACTTCTACTGTGTAGAGCATGTCTGTTTACCCCATCTGACACTCTATCCTGGCAGCTAAGTGTGCATACGGTGGAGCAAACAACTGAAGTGCACACTGGTGCATGCATGACATTACTTTGCCTGTTGTGCACCACCAACTTGGCCAAACACCAGGATACTACCATGCATACTTGACCTGACTCAGAGCACTCAGCATGCAGAAGCAGAGCCTGTTCAGCCAACTCAGTGAGCATGTACAGTCCCAACATTGTTTTGAGTTGTACCCGCCCCAAAACTGATCGTAAAAACTGCTGCACTGTATGTTGCACATCTCAGCCAGCCGTGGGCCAAACATGTCCAAACATGGCTGTATGAGTAGCCAAGAAGCACAGCTACAGCTGACTAAGATATCAGCTTATGTAAGCATACTGCTGACCTGCTGAAAACCTTACATTAGTGTGCTAGGTTTTTTACGATCAGTTTTGGGGCACACTGTAATGCAGATCCTAACATGATTCCGTTGGAATATTTAGGGGTTAGGGATAACAACTTTTTTTTTTTTTTTCAATCAATTTATTTGACGTCGTGAGAAGGATACATCCTCATGGTACGACACAGCTCTGCACTCCACCGCAACCCCATTCCTAAGTTTCAGATTCGTCCCCTGGTCCGTTGAGCCGGCCCTGTGCTATGACTTTGTACGTGTTTTGGCTCACGTGGTCGTATTTGGATGGCGCCACACCAGAGGCGCGTGTGGGTCCCGGATGCTGTGCAGTGGCAGTGCCAGCACAGCCCAGTCACTGAAATACCCCGTTCCCCCCAGCTGGGTTCGAACCGGCGCACATTGCACCACGATTGGGTAAGCGACCGAGCCTGCGCTCGCAACCACTGAGCCACCCAGGCCCTGGGATAACAACCTATCCAAGGTCTCACCCAATAGTTTTGTGGAGTGGGGACTACAGGATTTACAGGGACATAGGAGTAATTTCAACTGCAAGTACGGTTATGTGGTATGGTACGGGGCGCCAGCCAACACCTTTGGGCAACCCCCTAGGGGGCAACTGCCCACAGATCCTGCTCATTCCAATTTTTGGGAAGTGGCGCTGACACCAGTATACCCATCTGGTGTTGGGGGGATTGAGAGCAACCACCCTGTTCTGTTGTTGTTTAACAACCAAGCTAGATGGTCGCTCAAATATCACAACGGGCAATTCCATCACCACCACTTGTTCATTTTCCTGGTGTTTGGCATAATGCAGAAGCGACAGGGCCATCTATCATCTAAAATCCAGATGAAACGCCTCAATTCTGATAGGGTGGTGCATACACTCAGCACAATCACGCCCCAAGATCTCCAGTGTGCTGCCAAAGAAGAAAGGAGAGGGCAACAGCCAAGTAACCCAGCAATTCAAGTCTTGAAGCAAAGCATCACAGCAACCTCCAGACAGGTCATGGCTTCTGGTCCAGGTCGCATGCAACTACAAAGCCAGATTTGTTCTGCTGCACTGTACTTTAACCAGCTGATGGTTTGGCTAAATATCAACCCTGATGACCTGCACAATCCTGTTGCCCAAATTTTTGCCTGCGAAGAAATCAATATGGACTCTTTCATTCAAACCGCTGGGTAAGGATGTCGCCCAGGAATTTTGCGGGTTTCCAGCACCTGCAGCTGGAAACTGGCACTTTTGAGCCATACCTGCCCCCGCACCTGCACCCACACCTGCATGTGGGAATGCCGGTTTCCAGCAGTTTCCCACATGTTCCTGTGGTGAGTGGGTATGAATTCCCAAAAGTCACCATATTGTTTTGGTTGAGGGGTTATCAAATAAAGCAAAACTCCGGCTCTTAAAATATGTATATGTCATGCTCAAAGAAAATTAACTGCACCCAGCACAGCACATTTAGTCTCAAAGAATACTGCAGGCACTGTGCACTCAGTCAAATAACATTGAAATGTCTTGCAAAATGGCACAAGAAATGCAGAAAAGTTCAAAACATACATCTAGGGTGTCATAATACAATGGAGTAAACCTGGCAGAAAACTTGAGCTAGATTAAGCTAAATCAACTTTAATTTAGCCATTTAGACTCTTAACAACTCCCCCCCTTGTAAAGGTTAATTTGGTTAAATTAACATGGGGGGATCCTAAATTTAACAAAATTTAACATAGTCTACCGGATTTAAGCCCCAATCTTTATCACCCCAAAATTCACCCATTTGGCTCTCTACAGTCAGCATGTCAGAGCTCTTTCGATGTTAATGGTGATATGAGTAAAGGTATGGGCGACTGATAGCCCAGTGACCAAAAGGATGTAAGAAAGAACTTTATTGACGACGAGGTCAAGTTCTTGGTCTGTAACCTCAAACTTGCCCTTGGTTATATACACCAGGAAACACAGCCATGTATCTACATGTACAAACTGAGGAGCAAACCGAGTCATACAGGTATTTGATATGAGATGTGAAATACAAGATGACAAAGATTTTAGAGCATTCTGAGATCACGTGACTTCTGACTAATGAACCCTGATGACAAAAATATGACACATCCTTACCAATGTTCCGTAAAAGGTATGTGTCTGAAGAAAATATAATAAAATGAAGTATAATATTTGGAAGCGTGTCAAGTCATGACACCCCAGAGCCTTCTAGAACACTCAAAAACATGTCTGGAGGGTGTTTTGTAGGTCAAAGCTTAAGGTGCTAAATTCGTTAAATTTCATTAAATCCGTTGAATCTGCTTAAATTAGGAAAACTTAGCCCCCATAGCTTAATCACGCTTCCGCTTTTTCCTGACGTAGTGCATATATGGCGTGATCAGGCTGACGCAAGAATTTCTTTGTCAAAAGAAATAATGAGGAAAGTGCGCACAGTGCAGATACTCATAGATAGAGCCTGTCTCAGACCTTATCATGCACACAGATCGACTCCTGAGGGCCCAAAACCCCTATATGTATCAGCATCTAACAGCTATATGTCCTCCATTATGTTGAACTGACTACTGTGTATGTACTTTGTTGCAGCTCAGCTGTAAGTGTGCCCTGTACACCGTTGCATATCTTTGCACCACTTAGTAAGCTTTTCTACACATCTCATAAGGGGTTTTTAGGTGCTCTGAGCACATCCAGAGCCCCAGAAATATTACAATCCAACTCCATCTGGTTGAAATCAGTGATTGATGCAAAATTTCAGGAGTTTGGGGAGTTTCCCCCTTCTTTCTCCCCCTTAAGCTGCTCCAATCAGCTCCAGAACTGATGTGATGAGTCCTCCAAGTGGATTGCACCGCATCCACATAGGGGCGCAAGGCTTCTATGGCTGCATTCACTAGTGGGTTTTCAGCTGATAGGGGTAATCTCCCCTGTATTTTGCTGATATCTTCTCAGATACTGTTTCTATTGGCTTGTAAACATACTCAATCGACTCGGCTTATCGATGCGCATCAGTTGGTATGTTTTATGCAGCGCATATATTATGGATGTGTACTATGGACACTGACATAACTTCCTAGTGCTCTAAACTTACTGTTTCCAAGAGCCAGGGGCTGGCCGCAATTTTATCTGCATTTTTACAATTTTCCTTTTGTCAAATATGCACATATTCTAGTACTTCTTTAGCACACCTAGTAGTACTGAATTTTATATTTTTTCTGCGCATTTCTGTGTTTTTGTTGTAAGAACTCGGCGAGATACAGTATGCCACAAAACCCATCGTAAAAAACCCAGCACACTGCTGCAAGTGTTTCACCATAAGAACTATATGCTTATGTAAGCTGATATTCTCATATGTAATAGTCAGCTCTCTTGGCTAGCCTGGACAAGTTGTTTGAGCTTGTTTGGCTCAGAACTGACTGAGATACATAACAAACACTGCAGGTGCTTTTACGATGGGTTTCGTGGAGGGTATAACCCAATAGCATTTTGTGGCCACACCGCCACATAAACATAGCTAGCCAGCACCACCTTTTGTGCAGTGGAACATACATGCCAGCTGAGTGATACGCAAGAGTTTCATGCTGTTTGCATTGCTCAGTGGTGTGCTGCAGGCCGCACACTTTTCCACTGTGCATGGTGTACTGCTCAGCTGGCTGCAGTGGCATGTGCCCACTGAACTGCCGATGGTGAGTCCTATATGAGGTTCTCAGGCATGCTAAACACAATGGAGAGCACCAGAACGCAGCTGGGCGCACATAGGGCTGGAAACTGTACATGTGCGGGCTGCTGATGGGGGGCCTACAACCATAAAACCATGCACTACTCGTGACTGATGGTCTGGACTGCCTACTTTCTTTGCACCATCAGCTTCCTTGTGTCAAAATCTATATACAGAGCATATCTGCAGTCACCCCACTCCCCTCAATCCCTGGTTTTGGGCAGCGCAGCCAGTATCTAGTGAGCAATGCCAGGATGTATGGGTCAACTGCCAGCAGGTTGAGAGTGATGGAACTTATACTGACCCAAAACCTGGGATTGAGGGGAGTGGGGTGACTGCAGATATGCTCTGTATATAGATTTTGACACAAGGAAGCTGATGGTGCAAAGAAAGTAGGCAGTCCAGACCATCAGTCACGAGTAGTGCATGGTTTTATGGTTGTAGGCCCCCCATCAGCAGCCCGCACATGTACAGTTTCCAGCCCTATGTGCGCCCAGCTGCGTTCTGGTGCTCTCCATTGTGTTTAGCATGCCTGAGAACCTCATATAGGACTCACCATCGGCAGTTCAGTGGGCACATGCCACTGCAGCCAGCTGAGCAGTACACCATGCACAGTGGAAAAGTGTGCGGCCTGCAGCACACCACTGAGCAATGCAAACAGCATGAAACTCTTGCGTATCACTCAGCTGGCATGTATGTTCCACTGCACAAAAGGTGGTGCTGGCTAGCTATGTTTATGTGGCGGTGTGGCCACAAAATGCTATTGGGTTATACCCTCCACGAAACCCATCGTAAAAGCACCTGCAGTGTTTGTTATGTATCTCAGTCAGTTCTGAGCCAAACAAGCTCAAACAACTTGTCCAGGCTAGCCAAGAGAGCTGACTATTACATATGAGAATATCAGCTTACATAAGCATATAGTTCTTATGGTGAAACACTTGCAGCAGTGTGCTGGGTTTTTTATGATGGGTTTTGTGGCATACTGTACTTTAATGTTTAATATAATTTGACCATTCGCAGACTTGGGTAGATCTCACAGCATCAGTCACTCTCCTTATCCCAACTCCCTATAAATGGTATGAGTGACACCATTAGTGATGTCACCTGGGTACCCTATCCCGGGAACTCCCGCGGTTTGCGGGAACTCTTTCGGCATTTCCTGCACTTGCGGGACCAGGAACAGGAACGGGCATGGCTACAGGCGCTGGGTTCTCGCCTGGGTTGCCGCCTGTTCCCGCGTGTTGCGGATACTGGCAAAGATGCTGAAATTCCCGCATTCCGCGTCTCTGCGGATACCCGCATATGTGCAAGACTTCTCACATCCCGCAGAGACACAGAATGTGGGTACTCTTTGTATCATACACATAGGTTATACACAAGACACGGACACCAAGGCACGGGTGTCCTCTAAATACTATCATTGTTGATCATGTACTCGCAGCCCCAATGCAAACTGGATGTTGAGCTTGAGGTTGTCGGTCACACTTGCTGTTGCACTTGTGGTACACGCAATAACATGACATTAATTGAATACACTATGATACGCCAGAAAATACGGAAGCGGGAGGCAAAAAAAACGTTACAATTGCACAAAAATCGTCAGTTTAACACGACTGAAGAGGAACAATGAGTAATTATAGCGTGAATATACAAGGCAGCTGATAACTCACCTTGATTCAATTGCAACAAATAAAATAGACCCCACGTAGCAAGTGATACGCGGCGGCCGGACGTGTTGACGCATCTCGAGTCCGAGCTTGTCCCCTTAGTTGCTTCTGTATGAGCCATCGCCGACCATGTGCATCGATGTGCTGCTGCGGCGCTTGTGGGCAGAGCGCTCGCTCATACCGCGCGTGGAGATCCCTCAGGTTGATTGGTGGCTCAAACCAGAACCGCACCCGTTGGGCAAGCTGTGCAATGTTGGTCGAGCCCAGCAAACCAGTACTGCTGAGGCTACCTGAGCCCTGGGACACGTAGCCCGAGGCCGAGTTGTAAAAGAGCACACAGCGAGGGCGTGCTGCTCAACATGTCCGTCGTGGAGGACAACGTGAGCACGGCAGGGGCGAGCATGCTGAAGCCATGTGGATGGTCGGCCATCAGCGGGGTCTCGCCAAACGAGAACGGTGCGACGAGGGCGCGTTCGTCGGGAACTGCAAGAACTGCTGCGGGTCTGCGGGAGGCAGGAACAACGTGAAGTCGGGGGTAGAGAAGTTGTGGGTCGAGGAGTGGTGCAAGTGTAACGGTCCGGGCGTCACAAGTGAAACAAGCAAATCGTAGGCGGGTTGTGCAGTCTAGTTGTGAAGAGAAATTATGAACGCGAGACAAGGAGCAGAAAAGGAGAAAAGAAAAAGTAACACGCACCCAAGTAATTGCTTGCATGCATGACCTGTCGCGTTGGCCAGCATCAGAGTTCGCAGCATTCCCTTGTCATGCGAATACCAACGTGAGGCGACTTGACTCGAGCGAGCAGATCTGCCCTCGACCAGCGCAGACGTAGGTGTTGTTGCTGCCGTCAATCCACACAGTTCTGTAGCTAGGTGTGAAACCGCATGGAAGGTTGTCTAGGGGTCTGGGCGATAGTCAAAAGGTTGAGGGCGCCGCATAGTTCAAGGCGTTGAGGGGAGACGACGGGGAGTGTGGCGAAGGAGACAGTTGATTAGCGTGCGCTAAGGGTGTTAATGGTTAGCTAATACTAGTTGACGGTTCAAGGCGCAACGTTACATACCATGGAGGCGAGGTGTCGAGGTGCACGAAGCGAGAAAAAAGAGAGAGGGAAAGCGTCGGGAACGAGGGTCACTAGAGGGTTGATAAGAGCAGCCGTTTGCACAGGACGTTGGTTGAGTGAGCAGCAACGCAGGCCATATACAACAAAAGTAGTGGTTTCAGATCTGGCCACCATAGACGGCAGTGAAGGAGTTGGATGGCGAGATGTTGTTGAGGCGCACAGAGCGAGAAGAAAGAGGTCAGGCGGGTCCGAGTCGAGGATGATTTGAGGAAACTCAGGCAAAGATCCATGGCCTGGAAAAGTCTGTATAGGCGAGTTGATCTTTGTTTGTTGGGCGATCGTAGCACACGGGCATCATGTGCACACATCCAAGGTTGCTATCCTTCTGAGGGGTAACCATATCCGATGGGCCATGGCAAAGGACGGGGTGGTTGAACGACCGGAACGGAGGCAAGACCAGGCGAGTCTGCAAGACAGGTTCCGGCGCAACACGTATTGGACCACCCATTGTGGTGCTTGGGTGTCCCGAAGGACTCCCATGCAGCACAGTCTCTTCCATTTCGCTGACAAGCTCCGGCGTATGGGTCCAGGCGCTGACTTTGTTGCATCCGTGCAGAGCATCTGTGTCGGAGCTGATCTTGGAGATGAGTGAGGGCGTGGAACCTTGAGTGAAGATATTCGAGATGGGAGAACTTGAGCTCGAGTGTATTGAGTTGTCCCGGGGCAAGCAAACATTGAAGGCAGGGACATCAAGATGTGGGAGTGCGCGGGCGAGGGGTAATTGTGAACGGTCTGCACAGGCGCAACCGACTCGCGAGTGGCCTCATGGCCAACCCAAAGACACCAGTCGAGGGCGGCGCCAAGGGCACCCTTGCGCTCTCCAACTTTGAGGAGTTCGAGTCCGCCGAGCCTATGGTTGAGGAGAATCCTCGCCTGCGACGGGGACTGGGCACCATGGCTGGCAGTAAAGACGCTGGAGAGCGACGCTTTTTTGAGGCACACAAAGTAAGAAAAAAAGAAAGAAGAGCGAGGTGTCAAAAACGAGGGTACTGGAGTCGACTCGAGGGGAATGAGCACGCAGACAGGGCAGCCAGAAACCCAAAGAGAGCTGGGTGTAGGGTTCCTGAATTGGCAACGGAACTACTCTCGGGCAGATTCTCAGCGGCCAAAGATAAAATGTATTGAGATAAACGTACCGAATAACGCAAGGCATGCAGTTGACCGATGGTGCCTCAGCTGATCTCAGCCATAGTTAGGACAAGGTACGCTGGAGATTTGTGAAACAACCTACATGCTGTGATGCTGAGCCACATGTGAGTACGACATTGGAGGACTGAACTGCGGGAGTATGACCCGCAGCTCAGCGACAGTTGGCCGCGGAACGGGGGGCTTGGAGGCGCGAGGTGAGCGCAGGCACGCTGATCGGGAGCTGTACATAGATGTCCTACAGACATATAGATTATTGAGCGATCAGAATATTGTACACAGTACCAGTGATTGGGGGAGATGCTCACCACACGAATCCAACCCAGAGACAGACCCAGCGCGCGAGAGAACACGTTGCACTGGCATTTGGGCGCTCAATCCGACCGAGAAAGAATGATGGGTGTGTGATGTAGTTGAGTAGTTTGTCGTTGGGGCTGTCGTTGAGGGCATCGTCGCGGGCGAGCCGGCCAAAACTGGGCTGCCCAGTGGGCGAACAAGGGAGAGGTCAAGGGGGTGGTGGACGTAGCTGGGGAAAAAATAGTAAGTCACGTGGTCTTGACACTTCAAGCTCGCAACTTACTGCCTCCAAATGACCTCCCGCTTGCTGACTATAAAACGCGCAAGGCTGTTATGACCTATGATGCACAGTCTCAATTTCTATCCTCTACTCATTGCGCCAACATTGAAACCTGGATCCTCCAGGTCCCTTCCCATCCCCCCGACATCATTATGTCAGCGCGCTCTAAACCGCCCACCGGTGAAGACAAATTGAAAAGTAAGTACCTGCTACTCTCATAAATCTCAATAACACTGACATACCTTTCCAGTGCTAGAGACTCAATATCCTCTTCGAGCTAACAAGCAAGCCCATGCAGACTCGAGCGATGATGAGATCCCAGGTGCGTGCACGCCAGTTTTGTTTCTTACTTGGCGCCCTACTTAGGACCTATCGTAGAGGTTCTCCGGGTCGTTGTCTCGCGCAATGTATCCCTCAACGACTCGTCTGCGTCCCTTGTACGTCTAAACACCGAGTCCAAAGAAGAAGAGTTGGCAAACGCTTTCTCCGAAGGCACCACCATAGCCGCCTCGGACGGTACGTCCAAGGCAGCTACTGAAGACGACGACAATATATTGGAAGTTGCGCGGTCGGAAATTGGCTCGACTGTGTCCACAGCACCTGTTAAACACCGCGACAAAACGATTGAAAAAAGGCAGGCAATGCCACCTGAAGAAGAGTTAGGTATGTACTTTTGATGCTGCACTTGATTAAACAGTTATAATGTGCTGCGTAGTGGGCTGCGTCCAACAAATCAAGGCGTCAGGCATGGAGTGGTACAAGACATTTGAACTCCCCACCGTTGAGGAGGCGGACCACCTGAAATACATTTTGTTCGAGTGCAAAAAGTGAGTATATGCGCATCTCATCCCTGCTAACTCATTCACGCACGATCTTTTAGTTGTGGTGAAAACGTCAAGCGCAAAATCAGATACACCACGACCTTGCGGCTCAAGTATCACATACAGAACTGCAAGGGTAAGCAAACTGCCATTTTCGAGAATTACGGGATATTTGGGGGCTCCCTAATGCCTTCGGCATATGACGTGCGCAAGACCGTGGCACTCTGGTGTGCCGAAAGTGCTCGACCGTTCACTATCGTCCAGGACCCTCAGGTGTGTGTATTTCATCTGCATTGTACCACCGTTAATCATGTTTGAACAGTTTCAACGGCTGATGCCTCCAACCACTCGCAAGTTACTTCCGAGCTGGGTTACGGTCAGTAATGACGTGAAGAAAATCTAAAAGCAGCGCAGAAAGACATCAAGATAATGCTCAAGGTATGTATAGGTGGATTTAACTCACAATATTGCCTAATAATTGTTTGGACTGAGCATAGAACTCTCGCGGTGTTTTTCATCTGGCACTTGACATGTGCACTGCGCCGAATACGGCCAATCTGATGGGCATTGTTTTGTATCGACAGGTCGAAGCACCCATAACAAGGGAGTTGACCGTCAAACGATTTGTCCTTGAATGTCTCGCGTGAGTATTTTGATTGATTCAACCCTTTGCACTCATTCATTCACAATTATTCAGGTATAACAAGGATCACACCGGGGAGGAGCTGGCAAAGGTCTTGTATGGCGTATTGCAGAAGTTTGAAATTGAGGATAGGGTGAGTAAATTACCAAGTGTTGTAGTTATTACATTTACATGTGTTAGGTCTGGGGCGTTGTGTGTGACAACGCATACAACAATGGCACTATGATGATAGATCCAGGTGCGCTAGGTTTACTCTGGCTCGACGGGCCTGATGCACGCATTATGTGCCTGTTGCATATCCTCAACTTGGCTGCTCAGATACGCCATGATATTCCATTTATTCACCATGATTAACTTCTTCTTCTAGGACGCGTGGCTGCCGTTCCGCCAGGAACGGAAGCGGCTTACAGCAGCTGCCAAGGCACAGCAGTTTGATGAAGAGGAAGCAGAGGAGCAGGAGGTTGACTATGGTGTGAGTATATGCGTCGCTGTTTGACTGTTTTGACTAATTGGCAAGTAGTAGGCGGATGACGAAGACATCAATCCAGATGATGATGGGACTGTACCATCTGCCATTCTTGACATTGACAATGATGGCTTCGAAAAGGAGGAGTTGGAGTTGGATGGGATTGATGTGCCCAAAATCATGCCTGGCTCCTCTGACGCACTGGAGGCTGACTGTGCTTATGGTGTCGTAATTAAGGTTAGTCTCCCTGATCCTAAGGTACGCTGATGGTTGATTTGATATGTCATTAGCTCTGTATATTCAGCAAAAAGATTCACTTCTCGCGCCCCGTCAAGAGGATCTTCAAGGAGGAGTGCGAGAAGGAAGATGTCAAGCGGCCAGACAATGTTCACCGCAAACAGCTCATTCGTTTCACCTCAACCGGGCTGCAGCTTGAGGATGGTGACCGTCGTTCCCAGCTATGTGAGTAAATATCTAGACCCGGTTAACTGAGGCTGAAATAAGTTTTTTAGCTTGACTACTCAGAAGCGGCTTGGGGTCCCACCCCATCAGCGGCTTAAGAAGGATGATCAAAAAGTAATCAAGCTCCTGATTGGGGTTCTAAAGGTACCTGAGCTTCAAATTTAACGCATATATTCACTAAAATACATGTATCAGCCTCTGCGCATTGTTACGGAGGTTATGTCTCGGGCGGAAGTTCCATTGATTGCTGATGTCATCATCCATTTTGATGCGTTGAACAACGAATATGGTCAGATGGCTGCCAACTCGAGCAAGCCGTTGTACATTCAAAAGGCAGCCGAAGCTGCTCGACGGAAACTCGATAAGTATTACAAGAAAACAGATGAGTCAAAGATGTACCGTTTGAGTCTAGGTAAGTGATTTGCCTAATGTTTGCCCTGTGTTTACTTCAACTTGCGGTTGCAGTTCTGCATCCGTCAATACGAGTGGCATATCTCGAGCGGGCAAAGTGGGAGAAAGATTGGATTGATGAGGCAGTGAATCTGACTGAGCGGGTGTGGAAGGCTCACTACAAATTGCAGCCAAAGGCAGCGAGTGAGCAACCCGCAGCCCCTGTCTCTGACTTTGGTTATTCGGTTAGTTATATTTCTTCATTATCATCTTTGATTTGTCCCTGATGCTAGTGCCTGAGTACAGTCGTGGATGACTCGCACGATGGCGGAGGATGCAGCAAGCGATGAGCCGGAGAACCACGACAACCCGGTTTGCAAATTTGTTTACGGTATGTGTGGACTGGCCTAACTTTGAACCTGACTGACTTATTCAACTTCCCAGGCAAGCGGCTGTGGGACACCTCCAAGCAGCCCCCTGGCCTGCTCAACCCGATTGCTTGGTGACAGAGCCAGTGTATGCTAAATAATGAATTCGACGGGTTGACACAGATGGCGCTTGATGTGTTGAGCACACCAGGTGAGTTTTTGGTTACCTTCCCTCCAAACCCGGCTCACAACGTGACATAGCTACTAGCGTGGACGTAGAGTGCCATTTTTCTTTTGTCAACCACCTCGTTAGCAAGCATCGGTACCGGCTTTTGCCGTGCACAATTGAAGCGACAGCGTCATTGGGATTGTACGTCAAGGCTGGAATCGTTAAACCGGGTATATTAGCAACGGTTCGCGCTCAGGAGAAGGCGGATAAGAAGGCCGCAGACCAGGCTGCACGGACTGCGAACAAAGCCGGCCCGTCAAAACCCGCGCATACTAACAAGTCAACCGGCCGCGTCTCCAAGTAATGGGTCTTTTCTCCAATTTCTGCTATCTCTGCAATTTCACGATTTTTTCAAACGATTTTCTTTAACGATTTTTAACAATTCTTCTACAATTTACGAATGCGTTCCTACAACGACTGTACAAGTGCCATTTCACAATGGTCCCCCGCCCCCTTGTCTCAGTTCCGTATGTCTGACCACTCGTTTTACGTATGTACAATACACTTGCATTTATGCGTGCTAGAATACATGCCGAATGATCCATCTCTGGCGCTTATAGTACTGTTTGTTGTGATGACCTAAGCAGCCTAGCGTTTGCAATCTCCCTCTACAGCCGCCCTCTTCCCCGCTGCCTCGCCCCTCTATCATGCAAGTCCAATGCTTTGTTGGTTGTGTTGAGCGCTGTGTTTACCCACATCTGCCACCTGCCTGATGGCATGCGCGCCATTAACGTGAGCATTGTGCTATTTTTTCGTGATTTATTGTCTCATTTTCCGTAGTCCCCGAGCACACGCGGGCTGTTCTTCCAGCCCAGCCAGCGCACGCCCTTTGAACGTATCGTCTGGGGCGTGACCTACAACGCGGAAAATCGTTTTGTCAACATCACCAGCCAGACAGACGCCCAGGCCGTCTGCAAGCGCATCCCTCGCAAGGTCCGTATTGCTCTTGCACGTTTTCCTATTATATTCAATTAATTGCACGGTCCCAACAATGTCCACACCATCTTCGCCATCTACCACACACAACTTGGCGGCTCTGCAATCGACAGCACCCTTGACAATCAGCAGCCACTTATCGGCTGCCAGCACTTCGGCGACGACAGCGCCTTGCTCGAGCTCCTCACCTAACACTCCAATGCCCCTATCGACAACATCAACGTTCCCGTCATGCCCCCCTTGAACGCCCTTGTACCCCCAATGCTCCATAGCCAACCCACGTTTTTGCCCAGCGCCATGCGCGTCTCGTCCATGTCCCGTCACGCCAGCGTTTCCCCGGCAGCGATTGTCTCGCTCCTGAGCCTGGGCGGGCACAAAGCCTTGGTCTCCACCACCTCCGATTTCGACCTCCTAGACCCCAATAAGCCTGCGGCCCACTTGCAAACCTGCTCCCCAATCTAAACCTGCACCCCCAAGCCATCGCCATCCGTTGATGCCAGCTCTTGCTCTCCCCAGTTGTCTGCCGCCATGTCCGTCTGCATTGCTCCGACCCAGACACATCCGACATCCCTCGTCGCTTGTCCCGCATTGCGGCGGCCAACATGGGTTACCAAACCAGCCGCCATCACCTCTTGTGTGGCATCATCCCCCCCGTTGACCACCACGCGCCTAAACAAACGCCGGGGCAGCATTGCGCCCCGGGACAAATACAGGTGGACTGGCTCGAGTCGAGCAACCCGCGTAAGCAGGCTAGTACGAGGCCCATGCCCGTGCTCTGATCTTCTGCGCCGCCACCTCAATCCACGAGTGAGTTTGGCATGTCACCTTAACCAACAAGGTTCCGTCCCGCGCAAGAACTTACTGGCCAAGACGGCGGATTTGACCCCAACAAACCCGCAAACAGGCGCGGCGGCCGACCACATTCGATACAACCAGCAGCGCGAGCTCAACGAATGAGATCTCGCTGAACTCGCTCAGGACAACAAGGACCGATATCAACATTCCGCTGCCCGCTATGTAGGCGATGCCGACCAAGTACCCCAACGTTTGCTCATGCCGAGCATCAACAATCCCACTTGTTCCGAGTGCGAGTCAAAGTCGGTCAAGAAAGAAATTTGAGTTCGGCTTGATGCAAACCCAACAAGGAACACGGCAACTCTCCGCTCGAGATCTTTTTGGCTTTCCAATGTGACTCTCTACCTGGTCTTATCTATGTTGAAGTGCACGACGCTAAACAAGTCAGCACTGCGCTCAATGGACTGGTTGGCGCATACGTTAGCAGCGGAATCAAGCTTGTTCCGATCAACAAAATGTCTAGCCTGCTCCTGATCAAACGTGTGGAGACTACCGTTCATCCCAGCGCATGGGTGCACATCAAACGTGGCAAATATGCTATTGATCTTGCACAGGTGATCAATGTGATCGAAAACGGCAAAGAAGTCAGCTTGAAGTTTATCCCCCGTATCAATCTTACACCTCAAGACGACCTTAGTGGGAGCGCTGTCGACCCCAAAACTGGGAAGCGCAAGAAACCTGGCATGTCGGCTCCCACAGGCTGCCCGCCTCAGCGGTTCTTTAACGTGGAGGAGGTTACCCAGGCCTGTGGTCCTCGTTCCGTTGGAAGGCGGCAAGCCAATGCCTACGTGTTCATGAACAATACATACAAGGACGGGTTCATTGAACAAGATATCCGACTGACTGGTATCCAGACCGACAAGATCAACCCAACCCTAGACAAGATCACCCAATTTGCTGGAACACACAGCAAAGAAGGCGTGCCGGATGTGGACCTCTCCGCAATTGCTGATGCCGCCCGCAAGGCTGCGACGGCCGTTCTCCAACCTGATGATCACATCGAGGTCTTTGAGGGCAAACAGACGGGTGTTCATGGTGTCATCAAGAATATCTCTGGAAAAATTGCCTTATTGCGAGCCACGCATATGGAGATCAAAGGCCAAAAGATTGAGGTCCCGGCGCACAGTGTGCGGAAGCAATTCAAGGCTGGAGATCACGTCAAGGCTATGGCTGGGAAAAACACCGACAAGACGGGTTTGGTTGTGTCTGTTACCAACAATGTGGTCATGTTCTTGGCTGATTTGTTGCTGCAAGAGGTGAGTTTGCAGTCTAGGCTAGAGGATGGATCTCTAAGATTTTTATAGGTTACTGTATTCTCTAAAGATCTGCGCAAGGCCTCTGAGGTTGGCGCCAGCACTAACACTGTCGGAAATCACGAGTTGCATGATCTAGTTTTACTTGGGTATGTATCCCTTTCTCTCTTCTCTCTTCTTAACTAATTTCCTCATAACGCCGATTCCGTTGGAGTATTCTACAAAACCAAGCATTCCATCCTCTGAGTCCTCGACCAAAACGGCCAAACCCAAATCGTACAACCCCACCAAATCAGCATGCGGCACAACTCGAACCAGGCCATCGCAACCGACGCCCACGGGCATGGAATACGCGTGCGAGACAACATGAAAGAAATCAATGGCAAGATGCGTAAAGGCCAAGTCTTGCACATCCTCCAATCGACCCATGTGTTCCTCCACAACTGCGACATTGCTGAAAACGGCAGTGTGTTTGTTACCTGTGCTTGATTGCTTGTGAGCGTTGCGCCCAAAGGTCCTGGCGCTGGTGTCAATTTGAGCAAGATGAACCTGGCAATGGCAGGTGGTGCGGACAGGTGGTGCGGGCGGGATGGTCGGGAGCGCGATTATGAATTGTGCACTGAGGGATTGGTTACAGGGTTTAGTATTATGGTAACCAAGGAGGTTGCACAAAAGGTGCGTGATTTGCGGTGCTGGAGGATGCGGAAGCCACTTGAAGTACACACTGTATTATATCATTAGTTATCAACCTACATTGTTCTACTGCGAGCAAGTATTTGTGCACTCTGCACTATTAAAAATTGAGCAACCGCACCGGTTTGCAACACAAGTTATACATGTTTGAGGACTGGGTTCCCGCATTCCTCCCTTCCCGCAGTCCTGCGCACTCAGAGAACCCGCATTTCTTGTTCTCGTGTTCCCGCAAATAGGGAGAACCCGCGTTCCTGCGTGTTCCTGCAGTCTGCGGGTACCCGCTGGATACCCGCTTTCGGCAGGCCAGAAGCAGGCAGAGAACAAGCAGAGCAATCACGTGCCGGTTTCCGCTTGCGGGACAGAGAACCTGCAACTTTTCCCGCATGACATCACTAGACACCATTTATAGCAGTACTCTCCTTTCATGCTGGCTGAGAACCCAAGGCATCGCTGACAAACCTTGGAGGGCTGCAGGGTATAAATAGCCCCTCTGCTTCGCCCTCTGACAGACACCCTTCACTACTGTCACAGACTAGCTGTGTTTTGGTTTGTTTCCTTATTATCTATTGTGTGATTACTTGTGTGCCTCAAGACTCAACAACATTGCTTATATCAGCACTATATCAGTACCAACTTGAGTGAGGAATTGCAGTACCACTTAAGTAAGAGGAAATGTAGTAGTGCATTGAGTGAACCCTTAGTCTAGTAAATACAAGACCTAAGAGAATACCTTAGCTAGTGAGACAGTTAGTCCTTAGCGACTAGGGTTGAATTGTACATAGCAGATATCCAACAGGGATCCTGGACTTTGCATCCTTGCTCTTGAATATATACTATTTCAGTCAATCTACACTGCAAACGCTAAGACTACCTCTTAGCTCTCAAAGTTTCTAGTGATTAAGACCCCTTTGGTATCTTAGGAATATCATACATATTTTGCAGGATATAGCGTACAGTTCTAGGAGACTTAGTTCCTTAAGCTCTAAGTAACTACATCTCCCCTGGACCGTAACAGCATGCACTCACTAATCACTCAGTACTGAGTGGTGCGCATTGAGCTCATTATTTTTTATGATGTATGAACTTTGGGCCCTGTCATACCTCTGGGGAGTTGGGTTGCCCGGCGCGTAGCGCCGGGGCGGTTCCAGGCCAACGGTGCTTATTTTATGTGGACCCTGATTGACCTTGATTAGTCAGGACTGTCCTTGTATTTAGAGTAGATTTGGTCAGCAACTCTATGTATAAATTCATTTGACATAGGTGTTATATATGGCTAGAAAGCCTGAGTTTCAGGCTATTTCTCTGGCCAGGTCCAGTTTTGATGTGGTGACTTTTGGCACTTAAGTCCAGGAATCCGGGGGTTTCCCGCTGGGTTTCTGGTGTGTTTTGGCTATTCCCGCCCCTGCCTCTGCCCGTATGCAGGTATTTTGCCAGAAATTCCCGAGGATTGCCGGAATTTCCTGCTGCAGGTTTCTTGGGCAACATCCATATATCAGCTGGCCCTGAGTGCGTGTTCTAACACCTTGTATCTGTGCTGAGCCGGGCATCCAGGCTGAGCTGCTACCCCCTGCACACGTATTTCCTTTCCCATTACCTTGAACACCCAACTTATTTACGCCTTGTACACACTTGCTTAACCAATGCATGCCTGTACCCCCATGCGCAACACACTAGACCACGCTGATGAGCTATTACCCACCCGCTTCCGCATTTGTGCTGAACACCACCGTTGCCATGGTCCATTGGCTTACCCGCAACTGCACACTGGACTGTGGAGACGGGGTCGTAATTGCCACATATACGTGTGTCTGCAGGTGGGCAGGCAAATGTGCGGGTTTGGATGTGAGCATACTTGTGTGTGTCTTTGTGTTGTTGGTGCACACTGCTGCCTCATTGCTCCCTTTTTTGTTCTGTTCTAATTTTGTTATGTATTTTACCAGTTTTTTGATATACACATTTATTATCATCATTTACTTGAGCCCCATAATCAAACGCATGAGCAATTCCATAGAAGTAATAGTTAACACTGCAACATGTTTATTCTACAGCATTGATACAGTAAGCAGTGGGTGTAAAATCAAGTCGAATAGTGAAATACTTACAGTAAATTGTTGATCCCGCTTGATACAGTGGAGTGGGGGGCTGTGCCTCTGTGTGTGCGTGTATACCCCGGGTTCCTGTCCCGTGGGCTCTCCCTGTTGTCCATAGCCAGCAAGACCATCCTGCTGCCCTTCGGCGTGTCCAACGGAGGGCAAGCATGTGTACAAAGTGACATGATGTGGTATTGGCACCCTGGAAGCCAAGTATATGCATGTGATTATGAGTACAGACAGATATACAGATGTTTAATTCATTACTCAGTGAAGGTGCACCGGGGGGGAGCTCAATAAAAACTGTACAATAGCTGCAAAGAACACCTGGTGCGGTGAAAGGAACATGCACACAAATGGGCTACATGATATTGGTCGCCTTGAATATTGGCGTAATAGTGTGAGAAGTAACTCAATACATAGCATGAGCAAATAAGTTTAAGAACAAACTTACAGAGAATGGCAGACAATACTGTTACTCACCCCGCGGAATACCATCATCCCCACAAGCACTAACAATGATCTTGTCCCCCATCTGCACAACATTGTAAGTAAATATGATATTATATGTTGCACAGCATTGCTATGTGTGTTATGGATGCATGATATGGACACTGACATAACTTCATAGTAGCCTAAACTTACTCTTTCCAAGAGCCAGGGGCTGGCCACAATTTTATCTGCATTTTTACAATTTTTCTATGATCAAATCTGCACATATTCTAGTACCTCCTTAGCACGTTTAGTAGTACTGAGTTTGATTTCTTTTCTGTGCC